>PVKE010004801.1:0-62373 GCA_004027555.1 Craseonycteris thonglongyai
CGACAATGAAGAGGCTGAAGAAGGTGCTGACGAACCTCAAGCCAGTCCTAGCGCTGCCAGGAGTGATTCGCCTCCTCGAGGACGAGGCTTTTCAGCCAGCAAAGGCTGGTTCAAAAAATTTCAAAAAAGATACGGCCTCAGAAACGTGCTTCTGTATGGTGAGGCTTCCTCTGCTGACAACGATGCTGCTTGTCGTTACATGGAGGAAAAGTTTCCTAACCTCATCAGTGAGGGAGGCTACCCCTCCCGCACTGAAAACGAAGAGGAAGACGAAGAAGAAACTGAAAAGCGTGGCCTTACCCTGGAGAATCTGCAACAATTGTGCAACATGGCAAGAGCGGTGCAACAATTGGCACAAGACATGGACGACAATATGGTTCGAGCTGTCGAGTTCAGCCATCGCGTTGACGGGGTTATGTCCTTGTACAGGGGAACTTTGAAGGAAAAGAAAAAACAAAGACAACAACTACCCATCACCATGTTTCTCTCCAAGGTAAAGCCCCCGGCGCTACCGTCAGCGCCTCCAGCAGAAGAGTCTCCGAGTGAGCCTAAAGCTTCTACGAGTCAAGTGAGGGCCTCTCCTCCGCCACCCACACAAGACTCTTCGCCTCTCTCAGAAAGCAATGTTGATTCGTGTTTATTACTGTATAAGGTTTTGTCATTAACCTTATTAATTAGCACTGACACGTTTAAGTAAATACGTATACTGTTGTCATTTTTGTCTTAAATGAGTAAAGTATGAATACTGTTTACATATTTAAAACATTCCTGTACCCGCATACACGAAAATTCCTAGGGGCAAATCCTACTTCGCGGTTTTTCAGCTTTCGCGGAAGGTTCTGGTCCCCATTAACCGTGAAAAACGAGGGATCACTGTACAGCTCTTTCATTGGAAGTCCAAGTACTTCCTTGTAAATTGGAAAGTCTTGAATCTCAATGTTAATGTTTTTTGTTTTTTGTTATTGCTTTTTGGGTTTTATGAGCTCTGGGGAATTATTTTAAAAGAAGGAATGAGAACCTTCATCACAACCAGGAATATTTGTATTTCTTTCTTGCTTTCCCCAATAACTGTTTCACATGAAAAGTTTGCATATACACAGAGTTGAATATTTTTTAAAACTTCCTGAAACAAGTATTTGTTCTAATTACAGTTTTATACGGCAAATGCCATGTGAAGAAAACCCTCAGTGTGAAAATGTGCACTTGTGGAAATAATAAATTACAGCAATATCTAATACCTGGTTTGTGATAGCTTGCTCAAAGAATGGATAAACAAATGCAGAAATAGCCACCAACCACTGTAATCAGGACTGTAAAACAAGTAATTAGATCATATCAACAAATCAAACCTGTCTGGAATTAACAGAGAAACAGCCTTAGGTTTTTCACTGTAGATTTCATTTTAAGGATTTAATCACAAATAAAGGGTATCTTCTTCCTACAGCCCCATCCTCAAGGAAAGTAACTTGAATTGTTATAAATTAAGTTTTAGAATTTTATGTAATTTTTTTTATTTGGATATGAGAATTATAGGAGATTTATAATTTTTTGTTTTACAAACAATTCACGTTCTTTGTGGAAAAGTGATAATCGACAGATAAAGAAAAAAGAAATCACTCGTAATTCTAGATCGGAGTGGGGGAGGTGTATCTGTGGACACTTCACCTGAAAAATTATGTAAAAAGTTGTGGGGAAGGGGAAGCCGGGATGGCTCAGTGGGTTAAGCACACACTTTGCAGCGCCGGGGACCCAGGATCGAATCCCGGCCCGTGCGGACCCATGTGCTGAACTGGTGAGTGCCCCCAGTTCAGTTCTCTCTCTGTCTCTGTCTCTGTCTCTGTCTCTCTCTCTCTCTTTGTCAAAAAAATAAATAAATAAATAAATAAATAAAGTTGTGGGTTATGTGTGTATATGTATATTTTTCTGGGAAAAAATGCTTTGAGACTTTTATTGGACTGACTAACTTTTTTTGATGAATTTAGGAAGACTACAGGGCTGCACCTTTCCACTCAGAAGTGTGATAAGATTCCCGGTGTGATTATCGGTATGCCCTCTTTGTTCCTGCTCCAAATTTGTGCTTTTCTTTATATAGGTCCCACACCATTGTTCTAACAGTTTAATGGTCATTTTTTTCGAACATTTCATTTATTAAGATTTCAGGGTGATACCAGGATGGCTCAGCAGGTTAAGTGCTTGCTTTGCAGCCCTGAGGTCTGAGGATCAAATACTGGCCCCAGCCAGTGTGGACCCATATGCTGAACTGGGGTGTGCTTCCCATGTAGGAGGCCCCCAGTTTGGGTCTTGATGCAACAAGTTTCCCATGTAGGAGGCCTCTAGTTTGGCCCCCAGCTCATGGGGGTGTGCCTTCCATGTTGGCGGCGCCTGCCTGGTTCCTGCCCTGCAAGGCCCTTACTCATCTGTGTGGAATGAAACTATGTCAAAAACTGGTGATGGACAACTATGGAGACTGCCCTGGGCTCTCCCCTTCTCTCTGTCTGTCTCTGTCTTTGTCTTTCTCTGTCAAAAACAATAAAATAAATCTTTGGAAAAAAAAAAGATTTCAGTAGTCCTTATTGTGATTCTATTGCATCTTAGGGTCTCTGTCTTTACCTTGTAAACCCAGCTTCAATTTAATATAAAACTCAATAATAATGTATGGTTCAATTTACCTAAATTTGCTTTAGGTTAATATTGCAAGAATATGTTTTCAAACAGCTATATACTATTTTCCATATAATAAAGTAAATTATTTGTTATCAAACAAGAACATACCCACATGATCTTTTGAAGTCTGTCTTTTAAAACTATTACAAGTTTTCTAATTAAAAATATACATATGTTCTGCATTTTTGTATATAAACCATTATTTAGAATTTTTTATAAACAACCAGCTGAGAAATGTTTATCTCTAAACTTTAATATTGTCTACAAACATAATTTTATACAACGCAGAATTACAGAAAAAAGTTCAGAGAGTTGGAGACAAGGATGAACAAAGTTGTCATTATTTCTTCAAATTAATGAAGGAAAGTTTGTGGTTGGGAACTTTAACCGTGGAGCTTTATAGCTGTGATAGAGCCCAGTCTATTTCTAGCTGGCCCTATTTCTCCAAATTTCCCAATACATATTCATTCCATAAGTACTCTCTGATTTTATCCATCTGTGGTCTGTTTTCCTCTTCACCATGTCCTCTCCCCCACCACCACCACCACCACCACCAACCCATCTCTATTCTTGTTCTTCCACCTTCCCCTTTTCTTCCCTCCTCCCCTTTTCTTCTCCCATTCCTCCCACTTGTTCTGCTCACTATCCCCCATGTGCTTCTCAGTGGGGCTTTTTGTGGTTGGTAGTTTCTCTACATTCTAATCTGATTCCTTTTTCCAGCCTTTTCCCTAGGTATCTATTAATATCTCTCTACTTCACTCTTTTGTAAGCATTAGCCCAGTGTAACTTCTATTCCAGCTCTTTCGGTCTCGGCCTAATGACAGGAAACTTTTTCTACTTTGTTTCTGTTGATTGCCATTCCTGCCCTCCTGAATGTGACTGGTCTTTTATATTTTCCTGCCACTAGCTATCATGCTTACTAACTAGCTTCTCTGCACACACACACACACACACACACACACACACACCATTCCACCATACCACCATTTTCCCCCGTAAATCAATTTCCTATTTGTTATGCATTTATATAGGTGATTATTCATGCTTACATTAAACACAAATGTGATATTTGCCTACAGCAAACAAGGAACTCAAAAGATGCATGTACAATTTAGAAAGGGAGTTAATATCTATGGATTGATTAATTTGTTATTTCCATCTTTTATTTACATTGGCTCTAAACCACTGAGACTTTCTGTATCTACTGAAGTCAATGTTTAATCATATCAGGACATACATGCCTTTAAGGAAATTGGATACATGAATATTTAGATTGACAAAATCAGAATTAGTTTTTATAACTTTTCAGAAGTTTCATCATTGCATCGTAAAAGAGCTTTTAAAATGTGTCTTTAGTATCTTTAAAGTTGTTTTAGTTTATTTAAAAATTACATCAAAATAGTTTTTAAGACTCCATAAACTGAATTATGTGGCCACAAATGCATTTCCCTATTAATAGGCCATATCTTCACCATTAAAGAGGCAACCAGTTTGGATTTGGATTTGGATTTCACATTGGCTATTTCAAAATGTTAAAAAATATCAAGCAGTTGTGCAACTCTTCATTTGAGGCACCATATAACTACTTTTGAGGAGGTAAAGGAAATATGCATTGCCTAAGATAAATCTTAAAGAGAAACTGCATCACCAAAACCATGAACTTTCTGGCCTCCTACTGATATTAAAAAGAGGTCATTCCAACAGAGTGGAACTGACATTGAACTCAGTTCCTTGCACATGAGAGGCCATGTCTTTCACTTGCTAGTTAGGGCTGGGGGAGTATATAATACTTGCCACAGATAAGAAAATTCTAAAAGAAAAAAAAAAATCTTGAAGTAACTACCTGTAAGCCAATTGGGAATAGTTCTTTCAGCAGAGTTTAACAGAAAACAAACATGAAACTAATGACCCTATAAAATATTTGTATAGTTTCCTTTATAATTTAGTTCTGCTGGCACAATCTCAACCTTCAATTATTCATGTCCTGTGGATTGTAGTTAATCATAAATTTTGAATTTATTGTGCTTATCTGAACTTTCTTTTTGTGATCTACATGTGATCCCAACACTGTATGGTTCATACCCCATAAAAGATGCCTGTCATGCGAGCAAAATAAAAATAAGGTCTTCCTGTGCCACCCCACCTCCACTAGATCTCAAGAACCCTCACTGCTGCTTCACATTAACATTTATTTATTTGTTTGTTTGTTTATTGTGATGCTAGACACAAAGTTTATTTGATGATCTTATTAACCCTGTTGTTTGCATCTTTACTTGTTTCAAAAAGTCTACACAAAAATTCTGAATTGAAAATACAAATTTAGTATACCAGGGATTATGGCAAAGTGGAAGACATTTTTCTGAAAGAGATTTTGTGATACATGTGGAAAGAGTAGGGTTTCTGATTCAAAAGACCTCTTTTTAAATCCATGTTTCAGTTTCCTCACTTTGTAACAATCTGCAAGTTACTTGAGTTCTCTGAGCTTTTCTTGTGCTCATTTATGAAAGAGGTAAAGCGGTGGGCAGGTCTATAGTATACATGCGTAACAAGGTACATGTGAGAGGCTAATGTCTGGGGAAATTCAATCAAAGTAATAATAAAATAATTGGGAGAAGGCAGTTATAAACAGAACCTGACTATGGTATCTTTAATTGCTTTTCCACTTAAATAAGAAAACAAATGTCAAGTCACTAGCATAGTGCCCAGCACATGGTTGACCATCAAAGAATGTTAGTTACTCTATCATTTAATATTTCTTTTTTAAAAATTTTGTTTTATTTTATTGTTTGCGAGAAGGTCAGAGAGCAAGAGAAGGGAGAGGGTCCAGAGCTGTCTCTATAGTACTATCATTAGTTGTGATATGGTTTCATCATTCCACACAGGTGGATGTGGGGCAGTGAGGGGCAGGAAGCAAACTGGGAGCCTCCCTCATGGGAGAGGAGAACTTCTGCCATGGAGCTACTCTGGCAGTTACCAGTTGCGCCACAGTTCAGCATATGGGGTTGCACGGCCTGGGCTGGGAATCAAACCCCAGACCTTGCAGTTGTGAGACAAGCGCTCAACTGCTGAGCTATCCTGACCTCCCTCATTTAACATTTCAAGTTACTCATTTGTTTGGTTTCCAAACATGAAAAGATGTGTATATATTTTTATTCAACATTCAACAACAGATGGCCTCATAATGATTCTTAAACATTAGTGTGTGCACAGGGCACCTGAGGATGT
The DNA here is from genome assembly GCA_004027555.1 of Craseonycteris thonglongyai. Taxonomy (NCBI): domain Eukaryota; kingdom Metazoa; phylum Chordata; class Mammalia; order Chiroptera; family Craseonycteridae; genus Craseonycteris; species Craseonycteris thonglongyai. The sequence goes on from PVKE010004801.1 coordinate 5,890, forward strand.
TGTTTAAATGCAGATTTAGCAGGTCTGGGATGGGGCTTGGATTCTACAATTCTAAGAGGCTTTCAGGTGATGCTTATGAGGTTGACCTACTGTTCACACTTTGAATAGCAAGGCATTAATGGGTCCAGCAATAAATACCTTCCCTTTGTTCGTTGCATTCTTATTTCATAGAACTTAAAAGAGTTTAGAGATGATGTTTTGCACCTTTTACAGATGGGAAATTTGTGACCCATATTGGATAGTAAATTAGTTAGTAGTCAAGATCATTCAACCTAATAGTTCAGCCATATTTCTTATCTACCCACATCAATGGTTTTTAATTGTATAAATATTCTCTCATTCTTTCTATTTAATTATCATAATCCTAAACATTAAGAGTTATCAAGTTTCCTCGTAGAGCTTTATCACTACTACCCAGCTCTTTTTGAGATCTTTGCCTGTGTTAATATGTAACTATAATTTGTCACTACCCCTGTTGCTTAACCCTGTCAGCAACAACCTGTCCTTGATGGGAGCCATCATTAGTGGCAAAATGATTGGTCGTGGTCAGGCAGATCTTGACACCTTTTGGTATAGATGATACCAGTTAGGGTCTTAAATCAGAACTCCCTCCTGGCTCTTTGGAATTAGCTGCCTACTAGTCTCCCAGAACCAGTGGGAAGCCAGATGAACTAAGGAGCATCAGCCCAAGGACACCAGGCATTTCTATGTTTCTACCACAGAACATCCCAGACCCATCAGTGGGGATGTTTTATCCACCTCACTCTTCCCAGCTCCGTATCAGAGGACAAGGTTCTGTTACTTTTTACCCGCTAGCCTATTTTCAATAAATTCCCTGGAGTAATACTGTACTGTGGGACACTTCTGTTATTTTGTCCCCCAATTACAAAGGTATGCCCCCACTCCCACTCCCTGGGCCTCACCTCCCATGGTTGCCCCAGTGATTTAGAACCAGTTTAGGTATGCTGGTTTCCATGACCCAGTTTAGGTATGCTCTTCTTACTGGTGTCCTGTTCCTCTTCTCTCTAACTTTCCCACAATCGGTACCATAGAGATATGGCTTCTAGCCCATTTTTAGAAGCTAACACTGATGGGAACATGTTCGTAAAATATATTTTTTAAAAGGTTATTTCAGAATAATGAAAACATAATCACATTCAATGTATAAACAACTTACTTTAATAAACAAGTAAATATAACATAATCATAAAAATATCACAGAAGAGCAAGTTTAGATTGGATCACTACTTTTTTTTTATATAGGAAGATAAAAAAATGTTTCTGAGCCAAAGGCAACTGGGCAAAAGTCTCAGGGTTGCTGCCCTGCCTTCCTGCTTCTCCCTCCCTCTCCCCATTCCTCCCTCCTTCCTTTTCTCTTTTCCTTTCTTCCTTTTTTGTCTCTTCTCTTCTGTCTTTTTGGGTATGTTACAGGGCACTTGCCGAATCCCTGTAAGGGGGTTTGTTGTTAAGCTATCATAATATAAGTATTTTAATGTTAATAAATTAACTGTTCACCATAATTTTAAATAGTTACTTAATTATGTATATAACTATACCATAATTTATTTAAGTAATTTTATAGTGGAGAGGCATCCTGATTCTTTTCTGACTTCTTTTGCTATTACAAATCATGCTGGTCAGTGGCTTTGTTAGATCTAAGCAACTGCTTCTCAGTTATTACCTGCTTATCTATTCACCTATTTACATCCTCCAATAATTCTAGTAGGTATGGTATCAGTACACCCATGCTGTGTAATATTATATGGCCATTAAAATTAAATAGCTCTACTATATGTACTGACAAGGAAGATTATTCTGATAAATTGTTTAGAAAAATAATGACGCAAAACACTATTCAGAGTGTGATCCAATTAAACAACAAACAAACAACTGTTTTCTATAATTACGTACATTGCCCAACATGGTATTTTAACAAATTTAGTAACTTTGCTATAGTATATGTATAATGCTTAAAAACTAGAATTCTGAAGCCAGCCTACCTGAGTTTGAATTCAGCTCTGCCATTTGATAGCTCTGTGACCTTGAGCAAGATATTTAACCTCTCTGTCCTTCAGTTTCTTCACCTGTGATAATAATAGTATTGTTGTGAGGATTAAGGAAATGATGTATTCAAAGGCACAGAATAGCATCTAGCATTTAGTGCCTGCTCAAAAATTATTACCTTTTGTTAATGATAATTAAGTTGCTTTTCCTTTTTATTCACACTATTAAATGTAGATTTCCACAAAAATATGACCACAGACAAAAGTTCACTTCGGGGCAAAAAATACTGGGGGCAAAAGGAAAGGAGTACAGTGGTCTCAAGAGGATGAAGCACATAATAGGAAGCAAGTCCAGTTCTCACTACGTGGCCAGGCATCAGATCTGTAATACAGCGGTGTTGCCGAGCTGGGCTACAGGCTGTCAGGGATATCTTGTTAGCAGTCAGTGTGGTGGAGATAGGGGTGGTCACCAAACATCTACCAGGCACCTACCATCAGCCAGGTTATAGATTCAGACACACATAGATTATCTATGATCTTGCTTGTCCGTCTGAGTGCTACACATTTATTTTTACTTCTCTCCTAAGATTCTTTTCCTTCTTTTTTCTTAGCAAAAGTAGATAAAAATTAAAGCTTCTTGTTTACTTGGGCTTTTCCTAAGGAACAGACTTGATTGTATTCACTTGACCTCCTTAGAGAGCCTTTTCTACAAACAGCTCTGAACTGTCCAGCAGGGTTCTGGCAGCTGGGAGACCCCTCAGTGGGAGCAGAGACTAGGTATGAACTTGGAAACTATTTGGGGAGATAGGAAAATGCAGGGAATTTGGGGTCAATTGTTCACTCTCAACTACTAGAGGAGGACATTGGAAACATCTGAATTAGGCATTTTTCTGCATTTTAATTATTAGACCAAGTCCTTGCTTGATATGAAAATAAATTCAACAATACATCAAATATATAAAGAAAAAAACACGCATTTTTCTTATCTAAAGGAGATCTGTGGTCTGAAGCACTGAGAAAAAATAATGCACATCCAAAGGCCTGATTGTCATTCTTAATTTTGTAGCAGACTAATTGAGTCCCAAAAAGCATAAAATCAATCCAGTTATTTCATTTAGGAAGAAGCTTTTAACCATTTCCTCGGATCATGTCTGTGGTCCTCCTTGGACCCCATACTGTCATTGTGTGACACAAGAGTGCTGATGGAATAGCCAAAGCCCAATGTGACTGAGTGACCTGCCAGTGGTCCTGACCTAATCAGCAGGCTTGTGAGCTCGGATCCTGCTTCTCATGCAATGTTTCCTAGAATATATACTTTATGATCCAACCATACAGAAGAAATTATTTTATAAACAAAAAGCAAGAAGGAAGAATTGATGGGTTAACCTTTGATTCTAAACTAATATTGTCTGTTGGAACCCTTATGGACACCGAAAACCACAAAAATGCTTTTACTCCAGAAAATGATTTTCAAAGTTCCAGAATTCCTGCCAGTTATTCAGGAAAAATATAAATAGAGAAACAATACTAGTTTTTGAAGCTTCATTAAGCGGGAATTGTAGATCCAGGCCTCCTCATGAGTTCCAGAGGAAAGTAGCAACTAGAAATATGTTGCCTCAATATCCATCACGAGAGGATCAAAACACCCATGTTGTAGAATGTTGTGTAACCATTAAAAGTGTGTATGTACTGACATGGAAGATTATTTGTGATAAATTATTTGGAAAAATAATGATGTAGAATACTATTCAGAGTGTGATCTCCTTTGTATAAAAACAAACAAAATATACAAACAACATATGAAAGTAGGTATCTGCTGTGTTAAGAGCTAGAAGAACATATTTGAACTGTTAACAGTGGATTCCTCAGATATCAAGAGTGAATAAAGAAGATAGGAATGGATGGAGAGGAGGAAGAGAGGAATGTTTACTTCTTAATGTATTCAATCTGTATTGTTTGGATTTTTTTCATAAACATGTGTTCTATAATATTTTGTATAAAATATAAAACTATTTTTATCAGAAGTTAATCTCTGTATATAGTAGTTTGAAGCTCTACCCTACAAAGAAACATATTTGTTAATCAACTAATAGTACAAATGACAAGTATCCCCCCATCAGAAAAAACTCCTAAAAATTACTATACAATATTGTCTTACACTTGTAAACATCACCTGTTACATCTCAGATTATAGGAAGAGATAAAAATAAAACCCAAAACTTCTATGTAGTGGAAACCATTATATCTTGTTTGAGTGGGAGCATAGTAACAATGGAAAGGAAATTGCACAGATAGCAAAAGATACTGAAACTATGTCGATATTTTCATAATGTGAGGAAAATGTGCTGCTATTCTGTTACAATACTTATCATCTTTGATACTGATGCCATCCTTACTCCTACCTTATGAAGAGTTCCATCTCAACATAGAGAAGGACAATGTTCACAGAAATGAATCCTTTAGCCAGCATATTTTTATTGAGAACCTAATGTGTGTACTGCTCTACATGCAGAGTGGGGGAGCAGGAACACAAAGATGAGTCACAGACAAGCATTGCCTCATGATTATTATAAACTAGGGGGAGCTGAGGTACTACACAGACTCGAGAATGCAGCATGCACTGTAATAAGCACACAGAACTCTACAAATTAAAACACTTAGAATACAGGGCTTAAATAGTAGCTCCAAGGGGAGGTGTTTTGCTTTTTGTTTTGTTTTGTTTTGTTTTAGAATAGAAAAAACATGACAATCCTTGTAAGAAGAGAGGAAAGAGTCAGTATGGAGAGGTGATAAGAAGGGAATCAATCGGGTAACCCTGGTAGACACCCGAAGAGAGAGCCTAGGAGAAGCAGTTGGCCATGAGAAGGAGAAAGGATATTATTCAAAATATATAAAAGAAAGACGGCCTGCGTGGTGAGACATAGATTCTCTGAGGTGAAGAAGGAAACCAAAGGAGCTCATTTGTAGCATCTTTGACTGCCTGGTGAGAAGAAACATTATTGACTGAGAGTGGAAGAGTAGTGATAGACTTGCGTGCCATATGAAGATTTGGAATAGTCACTGTGAAGGATGTAAATCAACCAGGAATAATTCAGAGGGTTGAGCAGCAACAGTGAGGTCATTGCTGAGCCTGAGCATCATGAATTTTTTAATGAAACTAACACATTTTTTCATTACTTTCTCTAGCAATATTGTGGGTAGGCACAGGGGCACAGAAATTCATCTTGGCTAGAATTTATGTTTTGTAGAAGTCTAATGATTCTTATAGTGACAGCTGCATGTAAATATTCATTAGAAATGAATTTCAAATAATCACATCATTTCAGATTTTAATTTGTCAATTTGTTTCTTTCCCCTTGATTTTTAGAGTCAAATCAGATTATTATATTTTCCTAAAGAAGTGGTAACAATATTCTATACTTCAAATGTTAACCAACAAAGCAATGCTGTTGGAATTTCTGAAGTTTCTAGCTCATAATTGCTTCTCATACATTGTGTATTTTTAGACTGGAAAAACTGATAACATCCTTCTTGGAAGACCAGGATCCAGAGAGTAGACTAGAGGTTGGCACCGATATGCGTAAAATACATCACTGTTTCCGTCATTTAAAGGTAAGTATTTTCTCTAGTAGAAGCCATCATCTGCCATGTTCAAACTGCAGTAAGGCTTTCTTAGTTGACCAATTCTTGAAAGGATAGGACCCAGCTTCACACATCCAGGACACTGTGTTGGTTGAACTATGACTGTGAGTAGCACTGAATTTCTTCACAGCTTGTATCTCACTTGCCTATAAGCTCAGACCACGAACTTCTCATTCTCTTGCCAGGAATCTCTACCTTCTCCACAAATAGCACCATATTCAAAAACCATTTATTTTAAAGCTATATGAAGATAATTGTGTCTTTTTTTTTTATTTTTCTTTTTTTTCTTTTGCCAGCAGCTTTGATTCACCCATATAAATTCTCAGTTTTTCTCTGCCTTTGGTTTTACCTTTTATGATGACATACTGGACATATCATTAACTTTTACTTCTACCCTACTTATATTAATAATTTGGCATAGTTCTTTAAGACAGTAACATCTGTTGTGAGTGTTGTGGGCCAGGCACAGGGGAGGCAAAGTTGAACAAGTAAGCCATGGAGAGGACAGATATATGTAAAGAATAATTACAATACATGGCAAGTGCTGTTTTAAAAAGTGGTATGGAGTTATGGAGAAAAGGAAAGAATTTCAAAAGGAAATAATGTTTGAGCAGGAATTTCTCCATTTAGGAAAGAGGAGGTCAGAAAGTGAAGAGGAAAATGAAGAAGGAAGATGGAGAGAGGACAGATAGAGAAGGCATACCCAGCAAAGGCTGCTGCATTGCAAAGACAAGGATGTGGCAAAGGATATGCACGTCTGATCTGTACAAAATAAACACAGAAACTCATGGACACAGTAGTTAGAGGTTACCTGAGGGTGAGGGGGGAGAGTGGTGGGGGAAGGAGGGGGCATCAAATATGTGATGATGGAAGGACAACTGATTCTGGGGGTGAGCACACAATGCAATGCATAGATGATGTAATGTAGAATTGTACACCTGAAACCTATGTAATTTTTACCAACCAATATCACCCCAATAAATTTAACAATAATTTTTTTAAAAGATGAAAAGAGTCAAAGAAACACAGATTTGGACTAGAAGTATGGATACCAAGCTCTTATTTCAATCTTACAGAAGCTATTGAATGACAAGAAGATCCATGGAAAGAGCCCAGTGTCTTCTTCTGAAATAGAAGATCAAAATTGCCAAGAACCAATAAAAGAGGAAGAATATAAAAAGCTGCGAGCTATTCTACAGCAGAGAGACAACGAAATCAGTATCCTTCCTGAGGCAATCGGAAACTCCCCCTCTACTGGCTTGAACAGGGGAGTGGGAACATGTGGATGTCTACCCCTAGCCATACCACCTCGCTCCCCAGCCTGCTCCCAGTTCACATCATGTCTTTCCACTGAAAAGTAAAACATCAGGGAAGCTGGGATGGCTCCGCGGGTTGAACGCTCGCTTTGTAGCCCCAGAGCCCAAGGATCGAATCCCAACCCCAGCCCATGCGGACCCATGTGCTGAACTGGGGTGTGCCCTCAGTTCAGTTATTGCCGGGGCCTATGGGGAAGGCTCCCGCCCCAGTTCCTGCCCTGCGCAGCCCTGTGCCCATCTGTGGAGTGAAACTATATGGAAAACTAATGCTGTCAACTATGGAGACTGCTCTGGCCTCTCCCCCTTCTCTTGTGTGTCTCTCTCTCTGTCAAAAAACAATAAAAATAAATCTTAAAAAAAAAAGTAAAATGTCTCTTCAGCAAACAAAATGGAGCAAACTAATGAAAACCAGAGTTGCTCTAAAAGAAACAGATTTGCTTTGTTTCTAGCCAGATAGAAACACTATTGTAGGGGAAATTCCATTCATTGAAAAGTATGGTCTTTTTTACCCCATCTCTTCACTTTATTTTTATTTTTACTTTTTTGTTACTACTCTGTGGTGCTCTTCCTGGTTTCACATTGAGCCAATAAGTTAACTGGTTATCTTTAGCTAGCTGACCGGACACCAGGCTGACCACAGCCTCACCATGGCCCAGAATTTGTGGCTGGTGTGTGGGTGAATCTCAAGTGATCGCTGAAAAATGACAAATGGTACTTAGCTTATGAAGATCAGTGATTGATTTAAATGTAACTTTTTATTTAAAAGCCAGATCCACCACTTTGGGTTCCACTTACAAATCCCAAATTTGGAAGTGAGTGTGGATGAATGTTCAAGATAGAACTGCAGTGTATTTTGAGAGCTGAACATGGTAGCAGCCCATGGGAATCGCCTTCAGTGACAAACAAGGTGATGAGTTCTGAAGAGTCCCTGTTGGGTGAGTTAGACCTCAGGTCTCCCCATCATTTCTTTTCTTATTTTTTCAAAGATTTATTTTGTTGTTTTTGACAGAGACAGAGAGAAGGGGGAGGGCCCTGAGAAGTCTCCATAGTTGTACATTATCAGCTTTCAACATGATCTTGTTCCACACAGGTCAGAGGCAGCACAAGGCAGGAACTGGGTTGGGAGGCACACCCTCCCAAGCCAGGGGCTGAACCAGGGGGTGAAAACCGAGCTGGGGGCCTCCTGCATGGGAAGCACACCCCAGTTCAGCACATGGGTCCACACAGGCCGGGGCTAGGATTTGATCCTCAGTCCTTGGGGCTGCAAAGTAAGTATTTAACCCACTGAGCCATCCTGGCTTCCCCTCCCCATTATTTCTTGAGTATTGTTTCTTATTTTATCTCTCAAGCTTCTTGCAAAAGATTTGACATTTTCATTATATTTGCAGGCTTTTTTTAAAGTCATGCACACAAAATTATTTATGAACAGATATTTTTGTTCATTTTTTAAAAATTACTAAAAGTCATTTAGCTTCAGCTATTGTGCAAAATGGATAAAAATAATGAACATGAAGAAAATCAGTACTAAAGATATAAAAACAAACAAATATAAGGTAGGCACACTGCCCAATTAACTTCAGTGTCTAATTTTAGTTGAGTATTAGCAGACCCTGTATGTCTGATTCACATGAGTTTTCGCTGCTTTATTATCAGGCCAGTAACAGTAGGTTCAGCTGTGAATTGTACTCCCACACAAGCCCTTGTCTGTGAGTGCTGCCCACATATGCTGTCACCCTCGCCTTCCTTTATTCCCTCCTACCCTATCCATCTCCAGGATGGCCCCAGCCTACACTTCAGTCCTGGCCCCAGCCCCAGTGTGAGCTCTGCTTCTTTTCCTGGCCTCAAGCCTAGTTTAGGATCTTCTCCCCTAAATTCTACCAACTTCTTAATCCCCTTCTGGGAGAGATGAAACGAGCTATGACAGAGAAAGAGGGAACAATCTAGCCTTGTCCATATATGTTTATTTTTAAACAGAGTGGAGGAGAGACATGCAAGGGCTGTCTGGAAAGTATCCAGCCATGTAACATGAAAAATAGAGGCATTTATGGCTGGATTTTTTCTGGATGACCTCATACATCGTCTCCCTTCTTCACTGGCAAATCCAGGCACCACTGTTCACATGGGGCTCCACTAGATTCTTTCCTGACTGCAAATACCTTGAGCAGGGCCCCCTCCTTCTGAGACTCATATTCAAAATGATGGTGTGTAGGGGATGCCAGGATAGGTCAGCGGTTGAGCTCTTATCTCGCAAGCTCGAGGTCCAGGGTTTGATTCCTGGTGCCAGCCCATGCAAACCCTGTATGTTGAACTTAGGCACAACTAGTAACCGCTGGGATGGCTCAGTAGTGAGGGTTCTCAACTCTCATGTGGCCCCCAGTTCGATTCCCACCCCTTGCGGTCCCACATCCACCTGTGTGGAATGAAGTCATGTCTATGGACACTGCTCTCTCTGGGCCTTCCCCCTGCCCCTCACTGACCCCCAACCACCCCCCACCCCACCCCTCACCTCTCAAACAATAAAAAAGAAAAATGATGTATAGAAGGTATGGTGAAAAGAACACTGAACTTGAAGTTCACCCCCAGATTGACATCCTAGCTTTTCACTCATTAGCTATACAACTGTTCAATTAAGTCCTTTCCTCCTCTGCAGGAAAGGGGGAATAAGACCCACCCTGCCAACATCACAGTGCTGAGCAAAACGATCAAGGTGATTTAGTGGAAAGTGCTTTGAGTACTCTAGAGTTATATGATGAAAGAGGCACCTCTGTAGACAATAGGTAAACTCAGAAGAAGGAAATATAGCAGCTAAGCTTTACTCCTTCAAGAGCTTACACTTACCATTGGCTAATGACCAAGAAAAAAATTCATTTTTTTCAGTCTGGTGGGAGGACATTTTTGTATCTTTTTTTGTAGAACCAAGAAGGCCAAGATAGGAGCAGTAAGGAAGATATGACTTACGGGGAGAAAAGAGTCATAATACTTGAGCTCAACAAAAGAGTAACACAACCACAATGACAGTGAACAACACTGACTCTTCTTGGGAAAAGAGTAGAAATGATGTCATTTCAGTGACATTACTGGTGTGAATAAAGTTCAGACACTCCTTCAGAAAACATATAACAGGTGTCATGTGGTACCCCACATAGTCCTTGGTACAAAAGAAGGCCCAAGCTAGAGTAGGAAGGGGAAGAAAACAAAGAAAAAATGAGAAAAAAGAAGGCATCAAAGAAGAAAAATTTGTAATGTGACCTCTATGAAATTTAAATCAGAACACATTGTTTCTCTGATGAAAAATTTCCAGGAGCTTCCCACTATACTTAGAATAAAATTCAGACTCCTTACTCCGGATAGTGAGGCCTCGTGCAGTCACGCCCCTGCCCAACCCTCTGTATTTCATTTCTTCTGCATCTGCCCTGTGTGTGTTAGCTTTGGCCTCAGTGACAGTGACCTTTACGCTGTTTCTTCTTTCACAAGGTATATTAACCTCAGCACTACTGACATTTAGGGCCAAACAATTCTTTGTTGAGGGGCTGTGCCATACATTGTGGGATGTTTACCAGCATCTCTGGCCTCTGCCCAGCTCGATTTCTGTAACAGGGCCTCCTGCCACTGCAATATGATCTTAAACAATATCTCCAGACATAACCACGTGTTCCCTGGGTGGTAAAACTGCCTCTGTGTGTGAGCCACTGCTCAGCCCCTTTCTCCTTAGGGTTCTAGCACTAGCCATTTCCTCTGCTTGGATACTCTTCCTCTGGCTGGTTCTTGTCATTCAGATCTCAGCTTAAATTCACTCTTAGACAGGGTAGCACCCAATATAGAGTAGCTGCTCAGTCAATCTACACCTTTTAAACTTAAACAATCTGGCACTTTCACTCCCGTGTGTGTGTGTGTGTGTGTGTGTGTGTGTGTGTGTGTGTGTGTGTGTGTGTGTGTGTGTGTGTGTGTGTGTGCGCGCGCGCATGCGCACACGCATGCGCATACATGCAAGAGGTCTGTCTTTCCCCAGTAGGACATCTGCTTCACGAGAGTCTACATTTTAATTGTTCGATACCTGTGCCTAGAATAGTGCCTGGCACACAGTACCCGCTCCGGCGAGTGTCCCTGAATGGGTCAATGAAAGCATGTTGCCATTGCAGTGTGTGAACCAGTTGAGGTGCACCATACAGCTGAAATCAGGTGCACACGCAGAGGAGTGGGACGTCTGGGCTCGGCCCCCTTCTTCTCTGTCAGCGCAATGATGATGCTACAGAAGTTTTGAACACCTTTGGTGGATACCAGTGTTTTTGAGGCAAAGAGTAGAAGTCACGTTGGGATTGTAAGAGAAAAACTGATTATCCTTCCAATTGGAGTCAAAGCTGATGAGGAAAATGGAGGTCAAGCGATTTCCATGTTACTTGCCCAAGAATAAGTGTAATTGGATGCCTCCCCTCCTTCTGCCTTACCAGTGTTCTCTCCTGCACTATCATCGTATTTCTTCAAAGTCTTATGTTCATGAAGCCATCTCTAGGGATGGGGAAAGCCTTGAGTTCATCTTACTGCGTCAGCAGTTAGAGATCTGATATTCTCAAGAGGGATTATAGTCTTTCCTTTTAGTGATAGCCAACGTCCCTTAGAATTCCAGGCATCCTGAACCTGAAAGAACCGTGGGGTAGAGCAGAATGGAGTGATTTTATCACTTATCATCAGTCCTCCTACTATAGCTAAATGGCCTGCAAAATGTGCATTTCAAATAATAAATCTATACTAATAAATTATCCCTTTTCAGTTCCATTTGGGACCAAACATTAAATACTTAAAAAAAAAAATTTTTTTTTTATTGTTTTTGAAAGAAGGCAAGAGACAGAGAGAAGGGGGAAGAGCCAGAGCAGTCTCCATAGTTGAATATCACTAGTTGGGACATAGTTTTATTCTGCTCAGGTGGATGTGGGCCACATGGGGCAGGAACCCGAATTGGGAGTCTCCTGCATGGGAGGCTCACCGCCATCCTAGTGGTTACCAGTTGCGCCACAGTTCAGCACCTGGGTTTTCAAACCCCGGACCTCACAATTGTGAAGCAAGAGCTCACCGCTGAGCTATCAGCATTTCCAGATACTTTTTAAAAGGTGACTTAAAAGCCCCATTTGAATGCTATCTAATCGTGTGATGAACATGGGGGTTCTCTGGTTGCCAGGACTTATTTTCCACTCTACTAGCTGGGCAGGTTCTGGCTTCTTTTCCTCCACACCCTCCTAGAATAAACTTTTTTTTTTTTTTAACTTTTGTCTCTCTCTATTATCTGGTCTATTTTTGTTGTTGTTGTTAAATTTATTGGGGTGACATTAATTGATATCAATTACATTGTTTCCAGGTGTACAATTCTACATTAAACTCTTATTTACTCATGCGGGACAAATTGTTAAAAATCAGGACTGTCCCCCCAAAAGCGTGACGTCTGGTCACCTTACCTATAATGGCATCATACTGAAAGACCATTAGCTTCCTAAACTGTTCATACTTCTATCTGTGTCTTCAGGGAGTTAACAACTTCTTTTAGTCAGTCTTTATCATGTGACAAGTAGTAAATATCAATCTCATTGTAAACCTTCGTGTTTTGATCATTACAATCAAGCGTGACTCACTAAATCCTTCAGTCAAGTCTCAGATATTCTGGTCAGTATGTTAAAGAAGGAAAAGAAGAAAGCCCAAGACACTCTCCACTTATCCGGCATGGACAGAAATGAGTGTAGACACTCACAGAGCTCACCCTTCCCGCCGGCGCACCCAGAAGGTCCTAGGACATGGTTGTCATCAGCTCCCCCACAGTCCCAGGACTCCAGCGCTTTGGGGTACCGATCCAGTTTGTTGCACAAAAGAACAGGTCAGTGACATTTACTTATAAATATAAATTATATGACCTTAAATAGAAAACATAGACTACTGTAAATTATATATTTATATGAAAAGTAAAAATAGTAAACAATTGGGGATGCCAAGATGGCTCAGCCAGTTCAGTGCTCATTTGCAACCCTGGAGTCCAAGGATCAAATCCTGGCTCTGGCTCATGCGGACCCATATGCTGAACTGGGGTGCATCCCCAGTTCGGTTCTCACCGGGGAGAGCCTTCTATGTGGGAGGCACCTGGTTTGGTTCCCTTCCCAGGTGTGCTTCCCATGTGGGAGACCCCGGCCAGGTTCCTGCCCTGCACAGCCCCGCACCGACCTGTGGAATGAAGCTATATTGAAAACTAGTACAAGTATGGAGACTGCTCTGGACCCTCCCCCTTCTTTCTGTCTCTCTCTCTCTCTGTGTCAAAAACAATAAAAATAAATATTAAAAAACATAGTAAACAATTATAATTTTATCATTTGAGTCATCATCATCATTCTTATCATTTTTATTATTACTAACATTTCTTGAAGTTTTGTAGCTGCTGCTGCTATAGCAGCAACAACAAAAAACTGCAAGTGAAGTTTAACCATCCTCTAAAAAACACAAAAAATTTCAGTATTTCCCATTTCCCATAATGGAATTTAGCATGGTAACATATAGTTCTAAATATGCAAGTATAAAGGTTTTATTGATTTATTTGTTCGAACCTTTTATAACTATGAAATCTATTAAATTAAATAACAGTTTCCAAAATTGATGGCTGCCCAGAAAAATCAAAGTCTGAATTGTCACAGTGTTCAGAGGCAGAAATAAGAGGAGGACCCCCCAAAATCCAGAATTTGTTTATTAAAAATTGTGCATTTATTCTTACATGTTTAAACCTCAGTCACCTTCAAAGTACTCTTTGTTTGATGCAATACACCTATCAAGATGCTTTTTCTACTGCTCAAGTAGACGAGTTTTGAACTCGTCATTTTGATGCCTTTTAGTGCTTCTGCCGTTTTTTGTTTCACCTCTTCCACACCAGCAAAACGATTCTCTTAGAGTGGGCAAAACAGTTGCTCGGGAGAGATCCGATGAGTAGGAAAGCAGGGGCACGGGAGTCATGCAGTTTTGAGTCAAAAGCTGCTAAACACTCAGTGTGGTGTGGGCAGGTTAGTTGTCATGTCACGTTGTTCATGTAAATCACCCTTCATGAAATGAGCAAAAGTGTTGAGTCTTCAAAAAAAATTCACTGAAACCAAACGCAGCCTCTCATAGTAACGCCAGCTGGTACATTGATGCAGATCGGCTCCTAGAACACTCACGTATCAAGGGGAGCCTGTGCCACAAGGGGCCTGCCCTCCAGAAGTTCATTCCATTTATCTTGGGGGGGGAAACCCCCTCATAGGTGGATCCAGGGCAACAGTAGAATTTGACTTTAGAAAAAGCAATAAAAACTTTCCTTTGATACAGGAGGGAAAGAGCACACATGTTGTATTACTGATGTGTTGACATTGCTTACTTCTAAATTTGTATTAGCTGGGGAAGCTGGGATGGCTCAGTGGGTTAAGCACTCACTTTGCAGCCCCGGGGAGAGAGGATCGAATCCCGGCCCCGGCCTGTGCAGACACATATGCTGAACTGGGGAGTGCCCCCAATTCAGTTCTCACCGGGGTGAGACCCCGGCCCAGTTCCTGCCCTGTGCAGCCCTGCCCACCTGTGGAATGAAACTATGTGGAAAAACCAATGATGTGCAACTATGGAGACTACTCTGGGCCCTCCCACTTCTCTCTCTCTCTCTCTCTCTGTCAAAAACAATAAAAATAAATCTTTAAATTTGTGTTAGCTATCAGCAGCAAAATAACTTAAAACTATTACCACAGCCTGCCTTAAAGGGCAACCAATGAACAAAAGTTTGTCCGATCATTTCACAGGGTAGCAGCATCTCAGGGTCTCCTTCCCCATTTGTAGCTTTCAATAAGTGTGTCAGTACTTCAACGACAGAACCACACTTGATGCCCAGGTTGGTTTGTGTACTTTTCTTTTTCTATTAAAGCAGCAGAGCATGGCAACCCGTAATGTGACTGATGCCTTTGTCTTGACACTGAGCAATGTGAAGTATGGAATGTACTAGAACAAAGGAGTGGAAAGCTTTCCTGTTTGGCAACATATGTTGAAATCTTTTGTATAAACATTTGTTGGGCTGGGCAACCTGACATTCATGGTTTTCTAAAGAATTTAGCTTGAGAATCATTACAGTGTGATACTCGTTAAGAAAGACAATTTTTAGTTAATAAGGACATGATTGAGAATCCTGGGCATACATTTTGTGGTAGTGTATCCCTTTATCTCTTTTTAAATTAAATTTATTGGAGTAACATTGGTTCATAATTTTCATAACATTGTATAATTTTCAGGTGTGGAAGATTAGAATTTGACATTTCTACTCTATTGCATGTACCCCATCTGAAGTCCAGTTTCCTTACCGTATATTTGACCTCTTTATCTCTTACTCCCACATCTTCTTGCTTTGAATGTTTTTTTAGTAACATAATAGAATAAATTTAAAATCACAGGAAACCAAAAACGCGATTTGTAGCATTTATCATGGTGGTTGTGGACAGGGAAAGGCAGTTATTCCTCTCTGTGGTTGTTCTCCATTCAGCACTCCTGTACTCTATTGTGGGTAATAGCTGGTTGGGAAGAAAAAAAAAAGGAGGTGCTTTGGATTGGTGAGTTCATTAGTTCATCCATCAATGTAGGTATTCCCTTGTTCAACATGTATTACTTGAGTACGTACTTTGTTCTAGGTACTGTGCTGATTATTATTATCATATTACTATTATAGCTAAAGTTTACATAGCCCTTATATATATTGGGTGGTATTCAAAGTTCTCTGCTTGAATTAACATGTGTGATCCTTATCCTCTAAGTTTTTGTTCTAGTCCACATTACAGATGAGGACACAAATGGAAAACACCATCTCTGCCCTCTGAGCACTTACAGGCTGACAGAGCCTTACACAATTAATGACGAAGTGCAGCTCCATATTACTCAGGAAGCACATACCAGAGAACCCTACCTCAGGTTTATCAAAATGACTCAAAAAGGGACAAAGGGCTGGGAGAGTGCCTGGAAGGAATATGCGAGCAGAAGGAATGACTTGACTGGCTTTCAGGGCCTTTATGGTGGAAAGGAGCATTTGGAGAAGGGAAAAGTCCAGGGTGTTTGGGGTTTGGGGCTTGAAAAGCTGGGAAGGCAGGTTGAGTAGTGTGTGCAGAACAGGTCGGCAGAGGACACAAAGCTTGCGTGAACCGTTAGAGCCATTAGAATGTCATCGATCGGCCAGGCTAAAGGGTAGGGATGATGGCGTGGGGTGTGGCGGGGAGTCAGAAGCATTTAAGAGGTAGTGTAAACAGGGTTTGGTGACTAAAGGATGTGGGGCCTAGGGGTGAGGGTTGGCTTCCTGGTCTCTGGGTGGCTGTTGAGGCTCTTCATGGAGGGAAGGAATAGTGCCTTCTTTGGCCCTATGACTGGCATTGTTGGCTATAGAGATCAAAGTGTTGGCAACTCTGCTGAAATGAAAGGTCACAATCAGTACCCATGTTAGAGTCCAGGCTCCCGATGGAGCCATCACTACTTCCTGGCCTTTTCCAAAGACACACACCATGTGCCCATGAAGAAATGGCTTCAGACATCGTTGCCCAGCCCTTGCTGTGTGCCAGACCTTTCCTATTTCTATTTTCTCTTGCCCACACCATCTCTCTTCTCATAATTCTTCTTCCCCACAGCATCTCATAATCTGTCTCCAAACTCATAATTATAGTTAGCTGTCAGTAACTCTTTTCCTCCCTTGATACTGCTATCAAGACAGACTATAGTTTTGTTTGGAGAATGAATTAGGCTTAGTTGAATAGAAAATCACTGAAAAATAATGGAAATTGTTTGGAAAGTCCAAGTACAAATGAGGTAAAAGAGTTTTGGAGAAAAGCCTTACAGTTGAAAGGGTTTTTGAGTTGTTTTAACTGTCATTGGATATAGTTCTAGCAATAACTTTAAATAGAAGTAGGTTCACAAATGGATTGATAATGATCTAAGCATTTGGAGGAGGGATTAATGGGGGCTTGATTTCATTTTTTGGCAAAACTACAGATAGGATGAAAATTACTGTGGATGAATCCACGCTGCAAAGCAACAGGTAATGGGATAGTTTGCTACAATGTTTAAGATCCTAGAGGATGATTAGGCTTTTATTGTTGCATTATTTTATATACAAGAAGCTTGTGTACTCTAAACCAAATACATAAAATTAATAAGCATGTTGTTTTGAAAGTATTTCTGCCTTATGTAATAGGCAGAAGATAGTTAATTTCCATGAACTATCCCTGGGGCTGTTTTTAATGCAGAAAGCAAGTCAGTTCTACTGTTTCATGCTGAGACTGCTGTGAAACTGTCCCTTTTTTGATGACCCTCCCCTTTCTTCCATTTATCCCCACTTTCTGCTGAAAGTGACTCCTTTCCAATTTCTCATGTTAAAAGAAAATGAAACCGAGTTCATGGTTCACTAGAGAGTCCTGCAGAGTCGTGCAATCAGCCTGCCAAGGCAGAGGGAAGTTAGGGGCTTTGGGGCTTTTTGTTGTTGTTTTGAAGGTTCAATGTCTGTTTCAGTTTTATTGAAATAATGAGAGGGATTGTTTAGCTCCACATTTTGAAGAGAACCATATTGTTCTCTTTTAAACAGCCGTTTTATTGTTTGCTGCTGAGTTTTTTGTCATTTTGGGAGATTTGGGGGTTTTGTTTTTAGTTTTGTTGTTTTGTTTTCTTTTTCTTTTTTTGCTTTTTGTTCGTTTGTTTTGTTTGTTTTTGTTTTTGTTTTTCTGTTTCAGTTCTCTGACTCTAAGTTCCAAACAGCAACCTGGAGCCAGTCAGTATTTCAAAAGCCCCTGATGACTCACCCTGTCCTTTAACTGTTTGAGATGCTAATTAACAGAACCCAGCTGTCACAGATGATGTCATTGGCATTTGAAAATATAAATTGAAATCCAAAGCCATGGCTATTTTCTCTTACTCCTTGAGTGTATGTTAAAGGTCCTATGTACATGGAGTGTCCAAGGGTACGTATTGTAGGGGGTCCCAAATAGGATGCCCAGGCTAACTGAGAAATGGTCTCTGGCTCTGGGAGCTTACATTTAAGTAGAATGAGCTGGCATGGTTTCCAAAGAGCACAGAATAAAATAAGAAGTGCTATAAGCAGGAGCTAGAAGAAACACTATGGGAATTCAAAGGATAAGGGAACATTTTTAATAAGTAGATTGGGGAAAACATTACAGGAGCAAGCGACATGGAAATTAGGTTTCAAAGGATTGGTAGAATGTGGAAATTCAAAGACTGAGGGAAGAACATTCTAAACATTCCAGCTTTAAAGAATATTATGAGCAAAGGCTTAGGAACAGGAAAGCAAGGCAAAAATATGTGGAGTTGACAGGGATATTTTTTAGCTGAGGTCTTCAAGCTATACAGGAAGTGAGAAGAAATAAGGCTACAAAAATGAGTGGGAAATTGTCATGGAGAGAAGAGGAATAAATGGGAACTTCCCCTTTTAACTTTCTATAATTTTGTATTGTGTTAATTTCTTACATTTCTTTATTGAATACTTAGGGCCACATTATGCAAACCCTCAAATGCCAAGCCAGGGAATTTTCTTCATTTTGTTGCGAGGGAACTGCCAAAGCAGAGGGGGCATGGTGATAGTTGTACTCTAGGGAGGTGTTTCTGGAAGACATCTCTGGGTACCTGCGTGATTGGCTTAAGAAATTTCATAGTACTCCAAGTTGTGGGTGATGGCAACAGAGGAGAGGTGAGGAACATGAGGGACTGTGATGGAAGGAGCCTACAGCAATTCTTCATGGCATGAAGGACAGCTCTGTTTCTGCTCCTTCTCCCTGGCTGGCTACGTTCTCCTGGTACTGAGGCTAGGTGACAGGCACAGGCAGGAGAACAGAGGAGCAAACCCTGAGTTGGCTTCTTCACTCTTCACTCTTGCTCTCTAGACCAAAGCTACTGTTATATATACCCCACCCTTCACTAAGTTGAAAAGAAAAGCTCAAAAGGACGTCAATGAGCTAAAACTCACCCATAAACCGACCAGAGTAAAAGAATGAAGATTAGGTTTTTCTAAAATCCTTTCCAACTTTGTTTGTTGCAGGCCTCAGGTACAGAAGTCCACCTCTTGCATTTCAAATCCCTCATGATCCATCTTACCCTCTTTTTTGGAACTGACCACTTTCATCTTTACATTTCCTTAGAAATGCAATTAAAGAAATAGTGAATAATTGCCTTCTCTGTAGCTCTGTGGCCAATCTCACTTCTGCAGAGCACAGTAGTGACCAGTTAGCCAAGGTTTGCTCTGAGTGTTACCTCTTAGAAATGCATCTTTACATCCCTTCTATTTGAATTGAGGGTGTGTGTGCTGGGCAGGGGGGTGGGTTTGACAAAGAGAGAATTCTCTGCTTTTAGGTCCAAAAAATCAATGCTCACACCAATTATTAAATATTTGCTTTATCTGATAATCTTTATGATTCCAATAAGGTCTTTCAACTTAAAAAGTGAACAAATAGAAGTCAATGTATTTTCTAAAGGACAGTAGTATAGCTTTAGATGAGATTCAACTTCTGGCATTTAGATTCAGCATATACCCATGAGCACCTATGTGCCTTATCTATCTTTCTACCTATCAGTTTTGGAAGTCACCATCTATGAGCATCTCAGGGATTTTTCATGTATTAAGGAAGATAAATAGATAGCTGCTTTTCAGTATAATGAATGCTTAGGAAAAGGGACTAGGTAGTTGAGGGTTCCTGCAGAACCATAGTCCAGTGAGCCATCAATTCCATACTTTTGGGAAAAGAGTATAATCAGGAAGGAAACACAGATTCCAAATGTGGGAGGATTCAAAGAATTTGAGGGATCAAAGAGGTAGAAAGTAGTCTGGTAAAATGGATTCCCTGTGGCCATTAAAATTGCCTATTAAAATCACTAGGTTAGATACTTGTATGTAAATGAAGACGTGAACCTAGAACCCAAGTGCTCAGTGAAATGACTTCAAAGAGAGATCTGCTAATACCAGTGAGGAGATGGTAGAGGAAGATGTAGCCAGATAGAATGAACCTAAAAGAGGGAAGGGGTTGCATATGTTGTGTTATTTGCTTGTGTGTTTATTTTCAGCAGCATGAAGGAATATTATTCTAGAACCACAAGAGCAAACAGGTAAAATGCAGGCCAACAGCCCCCTGCCCCCACCCTGCTATGGGAAGAATCATATTCTGGGATTACACCATTTTTCTTACCTTGTCCTGAAGTTTTCGGTAAAAAACTATGTTGCTATTCAGTTAATGTCCATAAAGTGGATTGCATATGGTCTGCTCAAGCAAATAAGTGTTTCAAGTAGGAATCTCTTCAAAACACATTTCAAAAATTGCTAGGAGAAGGCCCTCCACTCAGATCTGGTAAAGTACCCTAACCAAAAATGATGAAAGAACCATTGCCCAAGTGATTTACTTCTATGCAACAGAAAAGTTAATGGTGATCCTGGCATGGGAACTGCATCTTTTGGCTCTAGAATAGAGGATCATAAATGTGAAGATTGTGTCAGAACACAGGTAGCTTTCATTTTATTAAATATTGCATTCCAAAAGGAATTCGGTGGTTGATTACTTTGAGGTCAGGTTTCATTTTCCCATATGAAGGTAAGTTGAGTTCTCTGGAAAACAAAGTCTGAGCAAATGTTTATTAGGGAGGGCCCTTGGGACCAGCACCTGTGGAAGTGAGAGCAGGACTTGGCAGAGGGAGAAGCTGAGCTGTGATGCAGTCCTGACAAAGACAGCAGGAGCTCTGGGCCAAGTGGGCCTTTCAGAATCACCCCCAGTTGAAGTCAGGGTGTTCATCAGATATTGGATATTGGTCTGCCCCTGGAAGGGGGAATGGCTTTAAATGACACGCTGTGTTCAGCTGAGAAAATCCTTCAATAGGATTGGCAACTAAGGACTTTCTGCTAATGTGCTCCCAGTAGCTGGACAAATAAGACTTTCATTATTTTTTTCCTTAAGTTTTATTTCTCCCACTCCTGACCCCAACCTCTATTTTCTGTATTTATGAGCTTGCATTTTGGTTTTTAGAATCCACTTATGAGCATTCAGATGGGATTTATCTTTTTCTGAATGACTTAATTTCACTTAGCATAATGCCTTCAAGGCGCATCCATGTTGTGATACATGTAAGGAACTCATTCTTTTTAGGGCTGAATAATGTTTCATTATGTTTGTGTGTGTGTGTGTGTGTGGTGTGTGTGTGTCACAATTTTCTTATCTACTCCTCCATCAGTGGGCACTTAGGTTGTTTCTATATCTTGACTATTGTAATTAATGCTGTGATGGAGCATGGGGTGCAGATATTTTTCTGCATTCGTGTTTTTTTGAATAGACACCTAGAACCTGAATTGCTAGAGCATGTGGTACTTCTTTCAGTTGTTTGGAGGAACTCCATACTCGCAGTGTTTTTCATAGTGGCTGCACTTTTTACATTTCTACCAATAGTGCGCCAGTGTTCATTTTTCTCCACATTCTCTCCAACACTTGTTATTTCTTATTTTTTTGTTTGTTTTTGTTTTTTGTTAATAGCCATTCTGACAAGTGTGAGGTGATAGCTCATTGTGGTTTTGATTTGAATTTATTTGATGATTAGTGATGTTGAGCAGCTTTTTATGTACCTATTGTCCATCTGTATGTTTTCTTTGGAGATTTTTCTATTCAGGTCTTCTGCCAATTTTTAAATTGGATTGTTTGGGGATGCCAGGATGGCTCAGTGGGTGGAGCCCTTGCCTTGCAGCCTCAGGATCCAGGGATCAAATCCCGTCTCTGGCCCATGCAGACCCTATGCTGAACTGGGGTGTCCCCCAGTTCAGTTCTCACCAGGGCAAGCTTCCTATGTGGAAGTCCCCCACTTCGGCTCCCGCCCCAGGCATGCTTCTCATGTGGGAGGCCCCCAGTTCACAGAGGCATGCCTCCCATACAGGAGGGCCCTGCCCAATTCTTGCCCTGTGGAGCCTTGTGCCCACCTGTGGACAAGCAACTATGGAGACCTCTGGGCCCTCCCCCTTCTCTCTGTCTCTCTCTCTCTCTGTGTCTCTATCAAAAACAATAAAAATAAATCTTTACATTGGATTGTGTGCTTTTTGCTATTGAGTTGTATGAATATTTTATATATTTTGTATATTGGCTTCTTCTCAGACATGATTTGCAAATATTTTCTCCCATTTAGTAGTTTGCCTTTTTATTTTATTGATCATTTTCTTTGCTTTACAGGAGCTTTTCAGTATGATATAGCTCTATTTATTTATTTTTTTACTTTGTTGCTTTTGTTTATGGTATCAGATTCAAAAATCATTGTCAAGATTTATGTCTTGAAGCTTATTGCCTATGTTTTCTTCTAGTTGTTTTATGGTTTCAGGTCCTATGTTCAAGTCTTTGATGAATTTTGAGTTAATTTTTGTGTATGGTATAAGATATGGTGAAATTTCATTTTTTTTGCATGTGGCTGTCCAGTTTTCCAACACCATCTATTGAAAGACTATCCTTTCACCATTGTATATTATTGGTTCCTTTGTCATAAATTAATTCACCACATACATGTGGGTTTATGTGTTGACTCTCAGTTGTGTTCTATTGATCTATATGTCTGTTTTTATGCCAATACCATACTGTATTAATTATCATTACCATTAATTACCATTACCATTGTAATATAGTTTGAAATCAGAGAATGGGATGATTCCAGCTTTGTTCTTCTTTCTCAAGATTGTTTTGGCTACTTGGGATTTTTTTCTGATTCCATAAAATGATTGTGTGTGTGTGTGTGTGTGTGTTGTTGTTGTTGTTGTTGTTGTGTGTTTAGTTTCTTCTCCTATATATTAATAGAACTGATTAATCCATATTGGCTCAGAAAAATTTCAGTCTTGACCCTGGGCTCAAAAAATTGCAGTGAAACTTTACCGCTGTTAGACTATCAAATTGCTGTGGGAAAGGGAAAAATCAGACTATTCAGCTTTATTTGACAAAAATTTGTTAACAATGGCTAAGTCCACACAAGTGACTAATTTACTTTTGACACTGCTGGTTCAGTAAACACGTGATAGATATAACTATTGTCTGCATATACCTTCTGATGGGTACTATAATGAATGACCATAAGTTTTTGAGACATTTTAGGAAAGTCTGTAGTATGAGCTAAGACAGGCTATTTGTATGGAAAAGCTTAGGTGGGCCCTCAATTTTACTGGAGCAGGATCTCAGGGAATCACAGGGTGGGGCGAATAAATAGTGTTTGTCAGGTTAATGGAGACTCAGATATAGTAGCCACCTACATCTGCACACCAGGACCAGGAAGGACTCAATGAAGAAACAATGGCTTCCACCAGGCCCTCTATCCAGGAGAAAGCTGCCCTTCCAGCCCTTGCCCTGAAGCCAGACAACTCAGTGTCTCCCTATTTGTCCCTGACACCTTTTGAGCTGCTGCCCCAGTGCTGAAGCTCAGAGCAAGTGAGTTCATCAGCTCATAGATTCATGTACAGGCCCTTTAAGAGAAGTGCCTATGACTCTATCTGCCCTTGTCTCACTCAGGCACACTCTCCGCTGGTTTTCAGGGCCAGAAGTTATGGGGACTTATCTCTCCAGTTCTGAAACCCTGGGCTGTGGAGCCTGGTGTAGGGCTGGGACTCCTCACTCCTCTTTGGTGGTGTGGTGGACCTTTGCAGCCAAGATATCCCTCCCAATTTTTAATGGTCACACATGGGTGTGGGGCCAGCCTGTTCTGCGTCTCTGCCTCTCCTACCAATCTCAAGGTGGCTTCTTTTGTGTGTCTTTAGTTGTAGGATTTTGGTTCAGCAAGACTTCAGGTGATTCTGAATGATGGTTTTTCTGTAGTTTAGTTATAATTTTGATGTGATCATGAGAGGAGGTAAGCATAACATTTACCCACTCCCATCATCTTGACTGGAAAATGAGTTTCATAAAAATTTTAGGATTTTCTATTTCTTTGAAAAATTCCCTTGGGATTTTGATAGGGATTGCATTGAATCTATATGTTGCTTTAGATAGTATGGACATTTCAATAGTTTGATTTTTCCAATTCATGGAATATCTTTCTATTTATTTGTGTCTTTAATTTTTTCATTAATGTTTCATAGTTTTCAATATACAGGTTTTTACCTCCTTGGTTAAATTTACACTTAGGTATTTTGTTCTTGAAATTCTGGATTCTTAAAGGGGTATCAGGATTGTACTTCAGAATATCTACCACAGGTACGAAGTTTCCCACAATATCTGAAATACCAACAGAGTCCTTAATTTAACTGAATTACATAACTTTATAGCCCTTAATGTAACTAACTCTATGGTAATGTGACCCATAAAGCTGAATAAATATAGGAATTGTGCCATCACTATTTTTAGCATTATTTTCATGACAAAATATGTTCTGCATTTCTTTTTCTTTCTTTTTTTGATTGTTAAATTTATTGGGGTGACCTTTGTTGGTAAAAATTACATAGTTTCCAGGTATACAACTTTACATCACATTGTCAATGCATTGCACTATGTGCTCACCACCCAGAGTCAGTTCTCTTTCCATCACCATATATTTGATGCCCCCTCCCTCCTCCCCCAGCTTCCCAGCTCTTCCACCCACCTCCCCCTTTATCCTCAGGTGGCCACTTAACTTTTGATTGTGTGCATAAGTTTTTGTTTCTTTGTTCCTTTATAAGGAATCATCCTTAATAAGATGGTTTCAAGGTCCATCCATGTTGTCACAAATGTCTGTATTTCATCTTTTCTTATTGCTGAGTAGTATTCCATTGTGTAAATGTACCACAACTTCTTTATCCAGTCATCTATCAGAGGACACTTTGGTTGTTCCCACAAGTTGGCCACTGGGATGCCCACTTCCTGCTCCAGTTACAGGCCTTAAAGTCCTCAGGCCCCCAGCTCCAGCTGCCTGACCCATGTGCTGGCAACTGGATCCTCACTCTGGTCACCCACACTGATCTCTGGCTGCTGCTGGTGCCTCGCTCTGGCCTCCTGCACCATGCTCTGGCTGCCCTCGCCACACCCCAGCTGCTGCCCTTGCCATGCCCCGGCTGCTCCCTCCACCCCTGATCCTACAATGGCACCCACTTCTGCCCTCTGCCCCATGTTCTGGCTGCCACACCTCTACCTTTGTTTGTTCCAGGCCTCCACCCCACCCTGAGTCATTCTGCACCTTGACCTACACTACCACGCTCCCACCTCAGTCAGTCTTTCCTTTCCTGGTCTCTGGGTCAGTCTCTAGGTCCGTCACTGAGTAGGTCTCTGGGTCGTGCTCCACAGCGTGTCTCCATACTGCTCCCTTTCTTTCTCTCTCACTCACTCACCTTTCTCTGGCTTTAGATATTTTCTTGCGATGAATGGGTCCCTCAGCTGAGACCTTGTGTTGCTTAGGGATTCTCTGGTTGGATTTTAGTTTTTTAATTTGTTGTTCTTTCCAGAAGAGGTTTCAAGAGCTCCTCTCACACCACCATCTCGATGACATCTGGTCCTGCATTTCTACTTGAGACAGCAAGAACACCTGCTCAATTACTCTGGTGGCAGAGAAAATAGATGGTTCTCTCTTTATCTCTGTCTCTCTCTCTCTCTCTCATACACACACACACATGTGCGCGCACGCACGCATCCATGCATATACACATGCATATACACATGTAGTGTTGTTCAGACTTGGCAATAAAACATTAGTTTTATCAATTATATATTTATTCTGTAGAACATGTGAAGTACTATGTCATTCTAGATGAGATAGAAAATATAAGACATTCCACTACAGAGGCCCTGGGAAACTTGAGAAATTATTCTTAGCTGCAGGAGCAATGGCTACTATTAATTCACTTAATAAACATTCTTAAATGAACAGGGAGAAGCAAGAATTTAAGCTATGTAGCAAGAATTGTGCTAGGTGTTGTACATTAAAAGATTATTGAGACCTAGTACCTGTTAAAGGGCTTACAATCTAGAAGAGGACGTATGGTGAACATGCATAGAAAATACCATAGGATGTGAAAGGCGAGCAGAAAACTTTTCCCGGGTAGATGTAGGACAACTTGTATGAGCAAGGTGGTACTTGCACAGTATCTTTCAAGCATGACTCCATTTACATCTGGCAGAATAAATGGAGGAGGGAAGAAGAGGACGAAGCACTGAGGCCTAGGAAACTTCTCGAGTACAAGCATGGAGGTGTAGAACACATGGTATATGTGTGATGTCTCAAGCATTTGGGTTGTCTGGATTGTATGGTTTGTATGGATAGGATGATGTTTAGCAAGAAATAAACCTGAAGAGGGACTGGTTCATGAAAAGCTGAAAAGCCATGTTTTGAAATTTAGAACTTTATTATCTTGGCAGTGGGGAGCCATTTCAGCTTTGTAACAGGAGAGTATCATGGTCAGATTTCTGTTAAGGAAAGAGCAGTGTGCTGAGTAAATTGGAAACTGGAACAACAGTGGGTAGAATGTTGTAGCAGCACTCAAGGTAAGAAACTATAAGGGCCTGAATCAGACCAGCCACAGTGGTGACTGAAAAGGTAAGAAAAGTGTTAGTAGTGGTTGTATATAGGAAGGAGAACTGATTTACAACTGATTAGACTATGGGTGATATTAACAATCTGGGATAACTCCCAGGTTTCTTTTTTTTCTTTTAATTTATTTTTATTGTTTTCAACAAAGAGAGAGAGAGAAGGTCCTAGAGCAGTCTCCATAGTTGTACATTAGTTTTCAATATAGTTTTGTTCCATGGGTGGGCATGGGGTAATGCAGGGCAGGAACGAGGCTGGGGTTCTCCCACTTGGGAGGCATGCCCCCATGAGCTGGCAGCCTCCTACATGGGAAGCACACCCAGGGGCAGGAGCAGATCCGGGGCCTCCCACACGGGAAGCTCACCCCAGCAAGAAGCGAACTGAGAGCACACCCCAGCTGAGCACATGGGTTCACATGGTCCAGGGTTGGGATTCAATCCTTGGCCCCCAGGGCTGCAAGACGAGTGCTCAACCCGAGTGCTCAACCCGTCGAGGCATCCCAGCATCCCTGACTCCCTGGTTTCTAAGTGGTGATGGTGCCATTTACCAAGGCTCTGAATACATGAAGAGAAGCAAGTTTGGAGGGAGAGTTTATTAGTTTAATTATGGATAAGTTGAGAATTGTATTCAATGGGAGTGTCTAAGCTGATAAATAAATACAGAACTTTTGTGCTCCAGGTAAGAAGTCAATTTGAGATATGGATCATTAATTTGTAGCCATGAGAGTGGATCCAGTGGTCAAAGAGATGGGTAACAAGGATAAAGTGGAAAAAAGGGCCAATGGCAGGAGACTTAGGGCCCAGAGCAGTCTCCAAAGTTGTACGTCATCAGTTTCTGACATAGTTTATTCCACACAGGTGGGCGGGGGCTGCGCAGGGCAGGAATTGGGTCAGGGGCCTCAAGCATAGAAGGCACTCCTCCTCGAGCTATAGACCAAACCAGGGGCTTCCCACACGGGAGGCTCGCCCTAGTGAGAACCGAACTGGGGACCACACCCCAGTTCAGCATATGGGTCCGCACAGGCCAGGGCTACAAGACAAGCGCTTAACCCACTAAGTCATCCCGGCATCCCCAGGTTTCCAGTTTTAATGGAGAAGGCCAAAACAGAAGAACCAGCAAAGGAGAACTAGGAAAGGTGAGAGAGGGTCAAGAAAGAGTGAAATCTCAGAAGCCAGGCTAGAGATTGCATTTCAAGGAGGTGGATGTGGTTGACAATACTGAATGTTGCCCAGTGGTAGTTATCTGAGAACTATAGAGCCTATTAGATTTGGATGGGAAGTGATTAGTGACCTTTGCCAAAGCGATTTCCAAGAGTGCAGAGGCAGAAAGCTCACTGTACCAGACTGAAGAGTAGGAGGTAAGAAAGTAGGACAGGAATGATCACACACATCACTGGAGGTTAAGGAATGCTGAGGTGAGGGCTGTTAAATGGAGTTTCTCAGTGGAGGTTGGAGTCATTCAGGATATTGACAGGAAACGGGATGGAAAAGAAACCTGTGAGCCAGGAGCACAAGTCTGTTTAGGATCGCTGGATAGTTTGTGCAATCACTGGACCAAAATATACCAAGTAGCCTTTAATTTCAGTGTCAGAGAGAGTGGGTAGCAGGACCAAATGGTATGAATCTCAAAGGAGGAGAATTTGGGGGCTTGGCATTAAAAAGTAGTGATTTTGAAATAGTATGGTGAGTCAGAAGAAGGCCAGTATGATCTGTGGCCCTTCTGGTATTTACATTGTAGGAGAGAATAAACATCCTCCTCTTGAGAGGGCTCCAGATGAGGCAGTTTTCCTTGAGATTTCAGTGAAGAAAAAGAGCAGAGGGGGGTGTTATAGGAAAATATTGAGCATATGGCAGAGTTTCATTAACAATGGGATATAGGTTCCAGAGAGCAGTGTGGGCCATTTTCTCAGGGAGGAGGAATGGGTGGGATGAGACAAAGGTGGGGCAAGGAGGTGAACAATATGTGACATGACAGTTGCCTGGGAGAGTTCTACATTATGTGGGTGGCCAAAGATGACAGGGGTAAAAATCATGGTAAGATTGATTATTCTTGAGGCTACAGGCCTAGTAAGTGTAGCAGATTCAGTCTCTTACTGGTTTTTAAATACTATGCTTCTGAGGATTCCCTTTGAAATGAATTCCCACTGGATGATGTCTTGGAATTGGGGGGGGGGAGGGGGCAGGGGCAAGGGGAGATCAGTAGGCTTCTGGAATGTTCCACTCCCAGTGAAATCACCGGACGCTGTGAGGTAAGGATAAAGATACAGCTCGGAAAAGCTTGGAAATGCTTTGAAAGAATCCACACTGTGGAAAGGCAGTGGGCATGGCCCCCGTTGCTCTTCATGGAGTCCCGGTTGATTCCAGCTGCAGCAGCTTTCCTAGGGGTGGAGGCACTGACCTAGGGGCTGTTCTGACATCCGTGGCAGTAATTTTGTGGCTTTGTAGATATGGGTCATTCCTCAGTCCTAAATGTATAAATTTGGTATGGTAGTTCCTAGATTGTAAGCTCCTAAATATGTCTTCACTGTTCAAAGGCCTCTCAGGGCCTCCTCAGGAGGTAACATAGAGACACTAAAGCAAGAGAAATAGAAGCAAATCAAGGAGACTCTTTCCTCTGGTCTGTTTGATTTGGGTGAAGCACAAAGCTGAGGATCGATCCTTAAACCTCTTGTCTGACGGTTTGAACTGTTATGTACCATGGCCAGAATCAGACTTCATTCTGCGAGGAGAGATACTAGCACTGAGGTACATCAACTTGCCTTCCCCCTGGAGTTGGAGAGTTCCATCAGCACTTTGTTTTTCAAGTATGATTTTCTGGGACTTATCCCAACAAAGATGAAAATGGTTTCTGTTCGTGTGTACAATAGGGGATGCATTTTGGAAGCATGATAGACAAACCCTGACTTTATCTGTAGCACAAGACATGATTTTTATAAAACATCTCTCTGTTGCTGGCAACCCAAGACCAAACTTACCACTTTGCTCCTATGACAGTTGGGTTTAGCTGGTTTTCATGTTCATGATTATGTTATTAAGAATTACTATCGTCAGTATGTATGTTGAGGTAGGAGAGTGGATGTGACAGAAATGGCCGCCTTGGAAAGAACAGGCCTTTCTGATGGTCTTTTTATTAGGACCTCAATCATTGTTTGAAAAACCCTTTGGTAACCTGGTACTCTGCCTCTTAGCCTCCCTCAGCCAGAAGGCTTAGCTCATAAATACGACTCCATGACCTCCAGCCGCATTTCAGACCAATCTGTCCCCTCATCTTGTCCTCTCATTTCTAGCTCTTCTTCCATGAATCTGTTGAGTTCCTTTTGCTGAACAGAGATTTCCTGGGAATCCAACAACATCCCATTTTCTGAATGTCTTGAGCCTCATCAAGTTGTGTTGTATGGGGCACTGTTCTAAAGCTGACAGGGGAGGTATGCCTAAATCATACCAGATTTAGAAATAAAACTAGAGAACACACCATTAATTAATTTAAGATAAACAACACATTTTATTTTATATTTTAGTGTAAGTGGGTCCCATTTAATATTTGGGAAATACTTATATTAAAAAGTTTTTCATTATTTATGTGAAGTTCAAATTTAACTGGGAAGCCCTGTATTTTATCTGCCCTCCCCCTTTTTTTTTCTTTTCTGTGATGGGATTTTTTAATTTTATTGTTAAATTTATTGGGATGACATTGGTTAGTAAAAATTACATAGGTTCCAGGTGTATAATTCTATAGTACTTTGTCTATGTGTTACATTATGTGTTCACCACCCAGAGTCAGCTTTCTTTCCATCACCATATATTTAGGTCCCCCTCCCTCCTCTCCCACCCACCTCCCCCCTTACCCTCAGGTAACCACTGAACTCTTGACTGTGTGCATGAGTCTTTGCTTCTTTGTTGGTTTCAGTTTTATATTCCACCTATGAGTGAGGTCATATGGGTTCTTAGCTTTTTCTGTCTGGCTTATTTCGCTTAGCACGATGATCTCAAGTTCCATCCATGTTGTGGCAAATGACAGCATTTCCTCTTTTTCTATCGCTGAGTAGTATTCCATTGTGTAAATGTACCACAACTTCTTTATCAAATCGTCTATCAAGGAGCACTTTGGTTGTGTCCAGGACTTGGCCACTGTGAACAGCCCTGCAGTGAACATTGGGACAGATACGTACATTTTTACAGACTAAAGTTTTAAATTTGGGGATAGATACCCACAAGGCCCTTTTCATGGTTGTGATGTTTCCTTAGAATAGGGATTTTCAGTAGTCTTTAAAGACCTGCTCAGAAGAGGATTAAGAAGATCATGTAGGTTCATTAGCATCAGGGGTGCTACAGGCTGTTTTTTAGGGATGAGGCGGTGGGAGTATAATATGAAAGAGGGAGGTGGAGTTGATCTTCACTCAAGCACCAAACACTAAAGCTTTTTCTCCTTTGTATCTTCATCTGTTTCTTCCTAGACTGGTGGAATTTCAAGTTTCTGGTCCAAGTTTCAGGAGGAGGACCAAGAGTGTTATAGCTCATAATGTTTCTCAAACTTCTGCCTCAGGATGCCTGTCAACTTCTCACAGTATGCTATGCTCTCTAGAACACTGTTTGAGAAAACTTGCCATGCAGTACTCCCCTGAACATTTTTTCTGCCTGTAGAGTTCCCCTGGTACTATTTTATCTAGCTATGTATCCTTCATATTTATTGTCACTGCCTACTACTGACTCAAACCATGGCATGATAAACTCCATACCTTGTGAGTGTATTCTTAGAGCCCTGTCAATACGGTTATTTTTGGAAATAAGTTTTATAACCAATACTTTCATTAATAATGTGACTTATTCCTTTGGAAATTTTTCAAATGCCCTGAAATACTCAGTCTCATTGCCTCATGCTGACAAACAAAAATAGAACTATTGTATATATATTACTTTCTTCCACTGAAGTACTCTCCACTCTAACTTGACAAACCATACAATCAGGAATAGCCTACAGTTGTTTATAAAGGCAACCAAATATAGAAGCTTCCAGAACTCAATGCTGGGCATGATGCCATGTGTT
Organism: Craseonycteris thonglongyai; assembly: GCA_004027555.1. Taxonomy (NCBI): domain Eukaryota; kingdom Metazoa; phylum Chordata; class Mammalia; order Chiroptera; family Craseonycteridae; genus Craseonycteris; species Craseonycteris thonglongyai. The sequence continues at coordinate 37,400 of PVKE010004801.1, forward strand.
TGTGAAGTTGACAGATATAACAGAGGGATAGTAATGTTTAACACTGTGGTTTTCCCATCTTCACTGTGTGGTGAAAATCAACTCAAGGCTACCCTGAGTTTTTAGATGATGGTGTTCCCCTCTCCAGTTGTGCTGTTGAGATTTTTTTATGTATCTCTTTTTAGGAGTTTTATTTCTCTAGAAGCTCAACACTTATTATATGGATGGTTTGAGTGACATTTTGCAGCATAGGAATGACTTTACAAACAAGAGTTTAATGGGAGTCAGACAGTGGTCCTTCCAAAAGGTACCTTGTAGCAATTGGCTTACCCTTCAGATAACATAACCAGTGATCAAATTGAGTTATAAACACCGTCTGGATGTTCAGTATGTACATAGTATCCTTTTATTTTCCTTTCAGTAGAAATTTACATTGGTGATAACAAGCTAATTCTTTTTATAAGACTATAGTATAGTACTTCATATTTCTATCCTATGTTGCTCAGTCGTTCTCCCATATTACAGAAAATCTCAGTGAGATTTGTTACCTCACTATTTTACAGTCCACTCATGGGACATGAGAAAGAGCAATAGAGCCTTTTGTTACCATTAGTCTGCAATGCTCATCACTTAACTCAGATAACAGAGTGACTCTAAATGATCTCTGCCAGTCACAGCTGTGCAAATATATGTGCATATTCTTCTATGAATACACTCTACAGACACGCTCACAGTGCACACACACAACACACACATGCACACACCAACTCTTTCATTTTTGTGTGCTCTTCTAGTGCATCCTGTCTTGTTCTTAGTTCGTATTAAATTAAATAAATCTCCTGCCATACTTGCTCGTCCAAACTATCTAAGGAGTTGATTTATTGACTCAAGGCTAAATTTCCATTTTTCCCATTCCATTAAGTCTAGCAGCTACCAGGTTGCTGTGCTCTAGCATTGCTCTTTCCCTTTATGATCTCAGTGCATTCCTTTGACCCACTTTATTCTATAAACACAAGCAGGATCAGGACAGCACTTGGTATGTATGAAATAATGGAAATGTGATGCTCTGCCTAATGCGGGTTGTTTGTGATTTTTCTCACCAAGGCTCAGGGTAGTTTTTGATACAATCCTATGGAGAGATAGATAGGATTTATTGGTCTATTTCTCTCTCCAAACTCATCAAGCAAGTGCTGTTAAGATGATTGTGTTAGCTTGACTATATAATAAATAGGGACCTTAAAAGTTGTTTTGAAACAGAGTTAAAGACCTAATTGGTTATTGCAGTCATTTCATAACTTCATTGCTCACTAACCCTTCCACTTTAATTACATATGCAGTGTGAAATCATTGATTCTTGTCATTAGCAAACAGAACTCACAGGACCTCATTATCCCCACACTCATTGCTTCCGTCTTGAATTAACCATTTTTGTAGAATAATTTTGTTTGACAGAGATTGACTCTGGGGTTTAAAACCTAATTTTTCACCAAATGCAGGCAGATGACAGTGCTATAGATGGTGTCTAACATGTCCACAGAGAGGAGCTCCCTTCCATCTGTGTCATTCACTGTCATATATCAAACTTGTCAAAGGTTAAGATGTAAAATGGTCAGCTGACACCTGCTGCAGCCTGGATTCTCAATATAACTCTTACTCCTGCCCACCCTTTGCTGATCCTGCAGTAAAGTCCTCTGGTGGGGTTAGGATGCGCTGCCCAAAATACCCTCCCCTAAGCTTGAAACTGCCTCATTTCAGTTTTATTTGAGTAAATGAGATGACCTTTAAACGGGTAAGCTATAGAAATATGCATCATTCTACCTTAGGGCATTTTATGTAGTCCACTCCTTTCTCAGCTACAATAAACAGAGGTAATCTGAAGAAACAACACATGTGGGCAGGGTACTACAGCGATGGAGGCCTGTTTTCTAGAAGCCTGAAGGGCAGATGCACTGGCCATGGGAGAAGAACAGGGGCACAGCATGAGAGTAAGGCAAGTGAAGCTTGCTACTCAGAAATGTGACTTCTCTTACCTTCCTGCCTTGCAGGGCTCACTGTAAGCCAGGTACAGCGGTCCCTCAACCAGGAGTTCACTCCTGGGATTATGGAAGCCAGGAAAGTGCAGGAAAGTGCCAGGAGCCAGCCACAGTCAGCTGGCTTCCTGGTGACTGATGCATCAGTCTGGGGAGTCTGTCACCAAGACAGACCCAGAATTTGCTGCGTGTAACCTGTGGGAGGATTTTTAAAGATGATTATTATGTCGCATGTGGCCACAATTCATGTAGCTTATTTAGCAAGAATGATACCATAGAACTTTTCACTTTTAATTTTACAAGTAAAACTTGCTTGTATTTTCCGTTTAAAAAATTAAAACCTTACAGAAACAGCAAGTTTCCATTGACAACCTACCCCAATCTCCCAGTCCCCACCTTCCCAGTTAAAACTGTGTATATGAGATTATTTCCTTTACTTTTCTTTACATCTGTATTTACACATGTGTATATATTTGTATATAAATAATATATAATTCAAAATATATAGAATATATTTATGTTATTATATATACCGGTAAATACATGTTTTTCTTTACATATATAGGGTCTTGGCGGAACTAATACCATAACATCATAAGGCTTGCTTTGTCTCAGACGAGATGAACAGCAATTTGAACATGTCACCTCAAATGTCATATTGTGTGCTTGAGTGTGATGTTGTTATGTTACAGTATTACATGCTTATGATTGTAATAAAAGATTTTGTGTAGATTACCAGCTCATAAATAAGGGCATTACTTCTGCCCGAGTGTTACTTCTGCTAGACCCTGTATAATAAATCCATAGAAAATATATATTATTTTATGTGAATTTATTTGTATCTGCTCCATGAATTCAGTTATTCAATATTCTGCAAATGTTAAGTGCCACTCTGTACTGCAACTGTTCTAGGTGCTGGGCATTGAATTCTGAATAAGACAAAGATCCGTGCCACCATGAAACTCACATTGTAATGAAGCTATCACTCTTAAACTTCTTTTTTTCACTCAGTAATATGGCTTGGAGGCTTATCAATTTCATACTTATAAATTGACTTCAGTCGTTTTAAATGGTGCATAAATGTGGCTGTGTCGCAGGTGATTTAGACATCCCCCTATTGATGGGGTGATTGTCATGAAATGTTGACCACTAGTCTGGTCTGCTGGATCATTCTCTACAGTTGGCTGGCCAGGCAGAGGGCCCTTTTTCAGCTTGCCCACCCTCTCTGTGGTGGGAGGGAGAAAGTAACCGCACCTCCTTCATTGCTTCATGATGATTTTGTGAGTGGCATTCTGTGTTCTCAGACCAGAGGTACAAGAGAAATGCTTGAGAGTGCTGGTAAGAAAAAATGTCTTTTTCTACTTAGAATAATGCACCAAATATTTAATGATAAGAAACAAAATTAGGGGATGCCGGAATAGCTCAACAGGTTGAGCGTTTGCCTTGCAACTGCAAGGTCTAGGGATCGAGGCCTGGCCCCAGCCCGTGTAAGCCCACATGCTGGACTGTAGTACAACTGGTAACCACCAGGATGGTGGTGAGGGTTCTCACCTCCTTTGCAGGAGGCCCTCAGTTCAGTTCCTGCCCTTCATGGCCCCACATCAAAAAAAACTAATGATGTACAACTATGGAGACTGCTCTGGGCCCTTCCCTCTTCCCTCTTCTCTCTCTCTCTCACCTTCTCTCAAACAATAAAAGAAATATTATTTATATATATATATATATATATATATATATATATATATATATATATATATATATATATATGGAAGAAACAAAATTAGAATGGTGACCAGGAGAGCAGAAATGGAAGGCATTGGTAGGCAGGAAATGTGTAAAGGGATGGCATCTGCCTGGACCGGTAGCAGGTGAACATGATCACACTAAAGGAGAGGACACTGGGCCTGTTTTAGCTGAGTCCAGATCAAGCACTGGGGGAAGGTCTCATTTGGTATTAAACTCCCATTTTCCATCTTCCACTATAGTTCTTATTCATGGCATCACCTGGTATTCGTTAAATTCTCTTAAACTATGAAAGCCCACATTCCTGTTTCTAGACATTCGGGTTTGATAAAGATGTGAAAAAGTCCTGTCTGAACAAACAGAATGAGACGTAAAAGAGCCTCAAGTATAGCCTGAGATCCAGTTCTCATACTGGAAATATTTTCCTTACCTCATGAACTTAATGTACATTATATATAAAAGTATTTTCATATAGTTAAAAAAAATAGTGGGGTTCACAGTTGTCTCTTTCTAGTTGAGGTTTTGGAACATTTATTTCATTATAGACCTGCTTTTTCACAACTTAACATAAAAAAGCTTTTCTCTGGTTTCCTTTAGTGTTACATTATTTTCTGTTTTTCTATTCATTCATTTAAACTTAAAAAGATTTAGACAAGTTGTAAGGGAAATTATCAAGTCTTAAATTTGGATATTATTTTTGGAGACTTCATTCAAGTAGTTTCATAAGTGAGATCATCAAAAATGTTTCATTACATCTTTTTTTTCCCTAGGTGAATACTATATATGGCTTCTATGTGTGTTTATTAGCAAGGAAAATGTTGGTGGACTTAATAGAAGTTTCAATGATTTTATTCCTTTGTATTCCAGAATAATTCCAAGAAATGCAAAAATTAAATCTTACTCATTTTATGTTTATGTATATATGCAATTAATAGACATTTAGAAAACACATTTGCATTCTTTTCCAACTATTTGCCCTGCATGAAAGGTTTGGTTTTTCTGACTCTCAATTTTTCATGCTTAAATGCTAATGCCTAGTGGATGGTGACAGTTTACGTTTGGTACCAGGAAGGAAGGAACAGGGTTGGCTCCTCATTTGAGCCACTTAACGTACTAAAAGAGAAACAACAGTAAACTTAAAAAAAAAAAAAAAATTGCCAACTTTTTACATGTTGTACCCCTAAATTTAGACAGCCCTTTTATAAATGCCATCCTCAGGGCAAGCCCAGATTTTGTGGGGCCTGAAGATTATACAGCTTTGGTGGGAGTGGGGAGTTCCTTTAGGAAAAAGAATACAAAATTATTCATTGAAAAGTACATATGAAATTTAATATTTATGAAATGAGACAAAACTTAATCATGGCACATTATGAATTTTAAAAAGCTAAAGCAGGGATGCTGAAATCAATCAGTGGTTGAGCTCTTGCCTTGCAATCGTGAGGTCCAAGGTTTGATTCCTGGCCCCAGCCTGTGCAAACCCATATGCTGAACTGAGGCGCAACTGGTAACTACTGGGATATTACAGAGGCAAAGTTTCTTGCCTCCCATGTGGGAGGTGCCCAGTTTGGTTCCCACCCTGCGTGGCCCCACATCCACCTGTGTGGAATGAAACTGAAACTATGTCACAACTACGGTAATGATGTGCAACTATGGAAACCATTCTGGGCCCTCCTGCTCTCTCTCTCTCTCTCTCTCTCTCTCTCTCTCTCTCTCTCCCTCTCGCTCTCTTTCTCTCTCTCTCTCTGTCTCCTCCCCCACTCTTTCTCTCAAAAAAAAAAGCCTAAGTAAAAAAATCCAGAAAAATACAATATTTAATTAATTATCTGTTTGACATGCCTCTACATTTTTTCTCTACATTTTTTGCTATGTAATCTTTGATCACCACTTTATATAACCATTTGGTAATATAATTTTCCCTAGAGAGAATAGAAACTTTACTGAATTTGCCTTCTAAGCATAGTTGGCTGAAACATGTTTATAGTATTGGTAGTTTAGAAAAGATTCTTTCAACTTGCAATTTGTCATTGTTAACGTCGTATAAATTGCTAGAATTGCCGTCAGAGCTGGAGGAATTCCATCATGCTTCTTTCATATAGCTATCAGATTTGGAGGAATTTTCTACCTTCACAGACCCATCTGTGTGCTTATATATTTAAACCTTCTTTCTATTCCAATACCAAAACCTTTTAACAGTGGGTGCCACAGGACATGTTCAAATCATAGTATAACCTCTTGATCTATACCTTCATGCCACAAGGCCATGTCACATGGCAGAGTGAGTGAAAAACTATATTTCTAGAGACAATTCCCACACCAGAACTGCTAGCAATAGCTTAAGCATAAACAGAAGCAACTAAGAACCACACCACTATATTACTCTAAAACCAGACTACATGTTCTCCTTAGGTCCTAAAATGCCAATGGTCACTCTTGTACTCCACACTTCCAGGCTAGGTGGGAAGCGTCCTGGAGAAGTCCAAGTGGGAAGATCCAGTGGTCTTGATGATTGCGATGAAAATATCTGACTTTTCAAACATTCTATAATACCTCATGATCATGTTCCCATCCTACTGAGAACCTGTCAGGGGCCCATGCAAGTGACGGGCCTTAAAGCCCGGACTTCATTAGCTCCATGGTAACAAGGCCTCAAAATATCGTGGACAGGGATTAGTAGGGTTGACAGTATAGCAGTAACCAGCTGGCCAGGACCTGCTATTCATGTGACTTGGGTGGGCTCAGGCACACGCGAGTTAGTCGAGAGGAAGAGGAGGAAGCCTGACGCAGACGCCACAGACCATGGGGAAACAAACCTAGCTACAGGTTGGCTGACCCAAAAGGCAGCCAGAGTACCTGCTGTGGGCTCTCAAGCACATGGTCCGATTGCAGTGTGGAGGGAAGAACACGAGTTTTGCACTCATGAAGCTCTGGACTAGAATCTTTATCTCCATGCCCTTAGTGGCTCTGTACCTTCGGGAAGGTTGCTTAAACGCTATGAGCTCCACGTCCCTTGTGTTTAAAACTGAGGGTGATTCCTACTTTTTTGAATTGTTGAACTTATTGGGAAACAAAAGCAAAGAAATATATAGATGTGCCTAGCTCACCAAATTTTAGTGGACTTCCTTCCAGGAGGCAAGCAAGACTCAAAGTCAGGACAGAGATATTTCTGCAGCTCCTCATAGTCAGTTTGTTATAAGATTCTAGCCTGTGGTTAGAGGTACACGAATTAGAAGCTAGTCCTCTGGTTGAAAGGCTCTGCAGGGGCCAAGATGAATGTCAGGGTCCTAGCCAAGATTGGTAAAGCTCAGGGTAGGCCTGCACTCTGTAGGGGAACTGAAGTAGTAGGCAGAGAAGCTGGAGCAAAATGTGTGGGGGGAAGAGGGGAAAGATTGCAGTAAACAGACAGGAGAGAGCCCCGGCTCACCACTAGGAATGTCAGAACACAGACATTGGGTAGCGAGACTACCCAGAGTTCAGTGGCAAGGTTGCTAATATGAAGCCTACCGCAGCCAAGACAGGCAGGCACAGGCAGCAGGTGCAAAAGGGGAAACCAGCAAATTCCAGAAAACCTGCAAATAGCTCCCTTCTTTATGGTCCACCAGCATCACAAGCAGATGAACAAAGGATGGCGATTGAAGCATATACAAAATCCTATATTAGACAACAAAAAAGAATCATGGGGCAAAAGGAAAGGATACAGTTTTAAACATAATGTCTCTAACCACCACCCCTACTTTAGTCCCTGTAGAAATGAAAGGTTCTTTTCTATATTTCTGATTCTTTATACTGGCTCCTTTGTTAATGGTAGTAGCCATTGGAACCCATCCCTCTAAGATTATCAAATTTTAACACCTGTAGATAGCAGTCACTTATTAGGCTCTTTGTGGGTAGGCCCTGGGAACCTGCATTTGCTAACACACAGCTCACACTTTGCAAGACTCCGCACCAGTTGTACTAAAGCTCTCCCAACTCCAACGTTTTCCTTTCTTCCTGAGTTTTGTTTCTGATGGTCTGCAAATCTAGGCCACTGGAGACTAAGGTGTTAGGCAAATGATCTTCCTATCCCTGACACATTAGAGTCCACACTTTGGGTATAACATGGCCCCAAGTTCACTTTCTAGCCTCTTCTTCCAGGTACGTGCCACTCTGCCATTCCCTGACTAAAGCCTTGATGCCTTGCCCCATCCCAAACACGCATCCACACATGACCTTCCCTCTCCCAAGGTGGGATCAGGACATCTCCAGCCACTATTCCCTACCATCTTCCTTATGGACCTACGGGATGTAGCCTATACCTCTGTCAAGCAGTTCCTTCATTCTTTCTTGTGGGAATTGTTTTACATATTTAGTTCCTGGACTAAATCATAAGTCCTTGTAGGAGAAGGTGAAACTGATTTTGCCATATGCAGCACATCACTGCCACACACACACACACACACACACACACACACACACACACCTTGAGGCTATCTCAGGGATGGTGAAGAGGCTAGAAGTGCAGATTCTTTGGAAAGCAAGTGACTTTCTTACTGCTGCCCAAGGCAGAGAGGAGGAGGCGCTTATCTGTTTTCTCTATCCAAACCCATTAGTCCCAACAAGAAACAGAGATGGCATATTCAGCTGAGATATTTGAAGGATCTTAAGGAACTATTTATAGAGGTGTATGCAGGGGGTTAGGAAACCAACAGGGGCTATTGGGGAACTGTGTACCACTTCGGTCATTAACCAAATATCCCAGGATCCTACAAGGGGACGTGACCCCCTGGTGACCTGAGCTGGTGGCTCCCCTCCCCAGCCTGGAGCTCACCATTTTGCTATTTCTCATCTGCAATCTTTCACACATGTTTTTGCCTCTTCTTGTAATGACACTTTTGCTTCCCCTTGATTTAAAAAGATCTGGCCAACTGCGCTTGACCCTTCAGGGTTCTGTTTGTGTCACCACCTCTGGGAAGCCTTCCTGCACCTCCAGGCTGAGATAGGTCATCCTCCCCTGGGTCTCCACTACCCTTACACATGCACTTCCAAATCTGGTTAGGGACCTGTCCCCCATGGGACCTCAGTCTCCCTAAAGGCAGGGTCTCAGCCCACTGTCAGTGCCCAATACACATCACTGAATTAAATAAAGGTCTGGGGGAAGCCGGGATGGCTCAGAGGGTTAAGCACTCACTTTGCAGCCCCAGGGACCGAGGATCGAATCCTGGCCCCGGCCCGTGCGGACCCATGTGCTGAACTGGGAGCTCCCCCGGTTCAGTTCTCACTGGGGTTCCTGCCCTTTGCAGTCTTGCGCCCACCTGTGGAATGAAACTATGTGGAAAAACCGATGATATGCAGCTATGGAGACTGTTCTGGGCCCTCCCCCTTCTCTTTGTCTCTGTCTCTGTATCTCTCTCTCTGTTTTTATTTTAAAAACAATAAAAATAAATCTTAAAAAAAATAACATTAATGAAGGTCTTCTGGCTCCATATCGTTTGTATTTTTTACATCTTCTCTGTCAATCTCTGTATCAGTGGTAAGTGATTACTCATTATTTCCAGAGCATTTATCAACTGTATATGTCTTTAATTAATACTTCTTTCCCCCCTTTCTATTAGTTCCCTTTCTGTGTGCTCACAGGAGAGGCCAGCAGGCTTGAAAATGTGGTTCTTCTGTACCTGCAAGGGAAGTCCATAGTCAGGTAGTGCGCTAGTCAATTTTCCGCATACCACTTGTTCCTAAATAAGTTTTTTCAATGCAGTTAGAGCCCAACACCTTTTCATCTCTTCCTTCATAATTTTTTAAAGGATATTTATTACAATATTGACCCTAGACCAAGCATTAGCAAACTGCAGCTCATTGGCCTGCAACCCCCAGTTTTATAAATAATGTTTTATTGGAACATAGTCATGCTTATTTGTTTACATGTTTCTATGGTTCCTTTTATACCACAGCAGATTGAGTAAATGTCCCAAAGAACATATGGCCCACAAAGGGAAAGATACTACCGAGCTCTTTACAGAAAAAGAGGGCTGACCCTGTTCTAGAAGAAACTGGGAAGCAGTGACATTTTGTCTGTGGCCACCCAACCTTTCCTTTTCTGTTACAGCCTTGATTGCTTGAGCACTCATTGTCCTGTCCCTCTCTTCACCTTCTAAATCTCCACCCTCAACTTTGCATGCCTGAAGGGAAAAGACTGTCTGCCCTAATGAGCTATGGAATTACCAGCTGATTTGGGAAGTATTTGGGCCATTGAGGGAACCATGTGGGCCATTGCTTTTAAGCTGCGGTCTGGCTAAGCTGCACTGGAATCATCTGAGGAACTTTTGAAAGTATAGACTGTGCAGGGCCCAGGAAGGGGGCAAGAGGGAAGGTCCTGGACTCTTATCTAGTGCCAGATCCTCAGCTCCCTGTGGGCCATCCGTGAATGTGACCTCCACTGAAGGCAAACTGCATTTTACAAGTTGCTTATGATTCTGAAGCACCCTAATGTTTAAGAATTACAGAATTCTCCTCTCTGTAAGACATCATAGGTCCCCAGTTTAATGGACAAACACCCAAGAATACATTTCCAAAATGACTAGATTGACTCTCTAGTCCCCAAGTTTATGATGTATTAGATGTTCACTTATAGAACATGGAAAGGAACAGAACACGGGGAAGGGCTGCGTAGCAAAGAGGACAGGGAAAAGGAGTCTGTGAGAACATTCTACAAAAGTTAGGAAACATGAATTTGGAGGGGGGAAGTCAGGGGCAATAACTGGAGAGTAAAGCGTTGTTAAAAATGGCTTCAATATGGCTCTATCTGGAGGTCTGGCCCCACTGGAACATATGAAAGCATCACAATGGTTGAAACATCTCACTTTTTAATGCATGAAATAAGTTTGGTTCTGAGCCTGTCTTAGACCGTTGTTCAGGACATTACACTTTATGCTGTAATTGACTGACTGGTAAACAGATCAAATAACCCCTTCCTCTCCACACAGACCCATCTGCTGGGATATTAGGAGGTTAAAAATAAAAGTCTGGTTAGCCTAAGCAAAGTGTCTATCAAAAGCCTATAATTCTTAAGGTTTTCTTCAGACTTAGCTACTGACAATGGATTTAAACAGCATTGACTCCTCTATTTGACAGCTCTACCAGTTTTCATGCTGACAGATCTGTTTTTCTTGGATCTGGAAAGTCATCTTTGAGTAAGAAATGGTGGGTAGCAGCACAAATTTAATTCTGTGCATTAGCTGCACAATGCTGGGTATGTACATTGGACCAGACCCTGATGCTGACATTTTGACAGGCTGGCTCCTGTCACTGAGAAATTTACCGAGATTGCAAAAGGGAGTCGATGTAGAGCGAGCAGTTCATTTTCTGGTGGAGTCCAGCTGCTGCCCTGTGCATGTGGCCTCTTCACTCAAGCCTGCCCGCATGAAGCAGGCCAGTTCAAACTTCAACTCCAGTTCGCAATCTTTATTTCGTGACCCTAGCAATTACTTAAGCTCAATGATAGGTCTGTATATCCGGTACAAGAGTTAGACTTTTTAAGTCATTTGATTAAACCCTATAAGTCAAAGTAGAATTTCTACGTTTGCTAATTTTCTGAAGTCTCTTCAAAAAAGTAAAGTTGAGTTTCTGAAGCATAAATCTGTATTAACCCAGGTTTTGACTTATTTTGATCATGTGATAATTTAACTAAATTTATACTCATTATTCTGGGCTCAATATGAAAAGATTAATAATTTAGCATCATTAAGTGGCCTCTGGTGACTGTAGACATTGAGTGTAATGAGTAGTTTCTCTGTGAACAAATTTTCACATAAAATAGGTTAACTTACCCTATGACCATCTCAGACTTGAAAATGGGGGCCTCGCTGGTATGTAAACTTCATTCTTTCAAGTGCTTACATTGGGCTCTCACCCCTGCCTCTTATTCTGGGGTCCTCCGCCCCCTGCCAGCAGCCCCTCTTCATTAATTTTAAGTCTACAGAGGGCATTCTACACTTCATGTAACCCCGGTTTCTCAGCCCACATGTGGCAGCTCTTGGCCTTCTCTCCTGCCCGGCCTCCTCAGCGCCCTCTGCTGCCCAGGCACAGAGGGAGCCTGACCTTCATGCTCCGCTGTCCACATCCACGAGGCCAGTGCCAGTGTCTACACCACTGCTGCCTCCATCACCTTTTCTTTTTCATCGTAATTTTATTTTTGTCTAGCTTTATTGAGGAATACCAGGGCTGTCAGTAAGTATCCAGCCATGTAATATGAAACATAGAGGCATTGATGGCTGGATTTTTTCTGAACAGCCTTCATAATTGACCAAAATGAGTTGTACATATTTAAAGTATACAGCATGATGTCTTTTTTTTTTTTTTTAAGATTTATCTTATTTTTTTGACAGAGTCAGAGACAGAGAGACAGAGAGAAGGGGAGAGCCCAGAGCAGTCTCCATAGTTGTACGTCATCAGTTTTCAACATGGTTTTGTTCCACACAGGTGGGCAGGGGCCACGCAGGGCAGGAACTGGGCTGGGGGCCTCCCGCATGGTTGGCATGGCTCCTCGAGCCAGGGTTCAAACTGGGGGCCGAGAACTGAACTGGGGGCCGAGAACTGAACTGGGGGCCTCCCACATGGGAAGCACACCCCAGTTCAGCACTTGGGTCCACACAGGCCGGGGCCAGGATTCGATCCTCGGTCCCCAGAGCTTCAAAGTGAGTGCTTAACCCATTGAGCCATCCCGGCTTCCCCAGTATGATGTCTTATTATACGTATACCATGATTACCTCAATGAAACTAACATATCCATCACTTCACATAGTTATTTTTGTATGTGTGTGCATGTAGTGAGAACACTTAAGATTTACTCTAACAAATTTAAATATTGCAATTCAGTATTATTACCTGTAGTCACCATTCTGTATATTAGCTCTCCAGACTTTATTATGAATAAATTTTAAGAATAAGGATTGGTCAAAAGTTTCAATTATGCAAGATGAATAAATTCTGGAGATCTAATATATATCTTGGTGATTATATTTAATAACACCATATTGTCCCAGCCCCTGGCAATTATTGTTCTATTCTCTGCTTTTATGAGCTTGACACTTTTAGTTTCCTCAGATAAGTGATAATGACATCTTTGTCTTTCTGTACTTTCATTTAATAGAAAGTCTTCCAGGTTCATCATGTTGTAGCAATTGATAGGATTTCCTTCTTTTTGAAGGCTGGATGATATTCCATTATACTATATATTATATATACGGAGAGAAAGAGGTCACATTTGCTTTGTCCATTCATCCTTTGGTGGACACTTGCATTGCTTCCTACCTGAGCTTTTGTGAGTGATGCTGCAATGAATGTGGAAGTGCAGATATACTTTGAAATATGACTGATTTCATTGCCTTTGGATATATACCCAAAAGTGGGACTGCTGGATTGTATATGGTTCTAAATTTTTTTAATTCTTTTATTATGAAATTTATTGAGTAACATTGGCTAATAAATTATATAGGTTTCAAGTGTACAGTTCTATAATACATTATATATTACATTGTATCTTCCATTTTTCATATTTTGAAGGACTTCTATACTCTTTTTATAATGGTTGTACCTCCATTGCTTCTTGAGCCTGCCATCTCTTGCCTCTTGTGTGGTCTCTTGGTACTGTCAAAGGACAGTTTCTGGGTGCCACTGCCACCACTTTTGATGTGCTAGGGCCCTAGAAATGTTAATGGCACCTATGTTGTTTAGCATTTATATTAATTAGAGACATAGAATATAATTATCATACTAGAATTATAGATTCATACTACATATTAATTTTATACACATTTATTGAATGTAAAACATTAGGCATTGGGAAAACTATTGGCTATAAAAAGATGAAGTATAAATAAAATGCACTAAAAGACTATCCGAATTAAAAGAACCATACTGTGGGTTAACATAAATAAAATTAAATACAAATATATGTAAATTTGTATTCTAAGTATTAAAAAGTCAACATCATAAAAGGCATTCAGATTGGAAATGGAGGAATAAAAAACTGCCTTGATTCATAGATGACATGGGATCTGATATAGAAATACTTCTAAGGAATCCACTAAAAAAAGTATTAGCAAGGTTCCAAGGCACAGGATTAATATATAAAAATTATTGTATTTCTATACATTTTCCTATAACAATTTGAGAAAAAAATATTTAGAAAACAATTTCATTTACAACAGTATCAAAATGAATAAAATATGGTTAGAAATAAATCTAATAAAGGAAGTACAATACTTATGCTCTGATCCATGCTACAGCCTCAAAAAGAAATGAAGCACTGACTGATAGACAAGCTACAACATGGATGCACCCTGAAAGCATTATGCTCAGTAAAACATACCAGTCACAAAAAGCCATATATGACTCTATTTAAATGACATGTTCAAATAGACAAGTCTAGACAGACAGAAAGTAGATGAGGGGTTGCCTCGGGCCGGAGGGGATAGGGGGACTAAGAGGTAATAACTAAAATGTACAGGGTTTCTTTTCAGCATGATGGAAATATTCTAAAATTGACTGTGGCAATCGTTGCACAAATGTGTGAATATAACAAAACCCATTAGATTGTATACTTGAAGTGGGTAACACTTATACTATTTGAATCATATCTCCATAAAGCTGTTTAAAACAAACAAAAAGAAAATGGCAAAAGTAGGTACCGTATCAGAAGAAGCCCTCCCTGTGCAGAAGGGCCAGGGATCTCAACTGGCTGCTAGCTTTGCATGAGTCAGCAGGGTCACGTGATGGCTGCCACCAAAGCCGACATGATCCCAGGCAGATGGAGAGAGGCAGTGTCCAGACACAGCAAGAGTGACAGTCTCACTGGTTGGCCTGACTTAGTCGGTTGGATGGCCTCTGAAATGTCATATATATTCTGGACACCCATCCTTAAATGTTGTTCGTGAACATGTCATGGGCATAGGTGGAGAACCTGCCTTCCAGTGAGGAAGGCAGACAGACCAAAAAGGGTAACAAATGAATAGAAGGTACGGTGATAATTGCAGGAGTAAGTCTACAGCTACCATGTTTAACATGGAAAAGAAAAACACAAGGAGAAATATGCTGTCCTCGGCTATGTGGAGGGATAACAAGTGAAAGGGTGCAATGTATCCTTTATCAATTCAGTTCCAAAAATGTGGAGTTTGTACCACATGGAAGGTGCCTTCCATTAAGTAGAGTCCTGTAAAAAAAACTGTGAAGAAGGTGTTCTCTGATCAGAAAGTTGGAGAGATGCTATTATAAATAGCCCACATGCCCTTTTAAGAGTCATACAGTGCATTCATTTACTAAAGGGTCTGGGAAATCCCCCCCATAAAACTGTTTTGTGTACCCCATCACTTTTCAGGCTCATTTGATTGCTGCACTGCCCATAAGACCCTTAACATAGCAGAATTTCACTGCTCCGTGCAGCATGCTGCAAGAAGTGCTGCTATAAGGCACCAAGGTAGCCACTGAAGAAAGAGATACGGAACACGAAGGTGATGATCACTTTGCCTGCACCCAGGAAGCTTAGATCCAGTCTAGGGTAGGCTGGGAGAATAGGGTGCTACTGAGTAAGTGCTTAGCACCCAGTGTGCCCACGCCTGCCTCCCTGTTTGTATCAGTGCTCCCTCTTCCACTCTACATAGGGGCCGTTGCTCTCCCTTGCTGCTACCAATTACTAAATTGTGTGTGTCTTCCTGATCCTAGCCTCCCTGTCATGCAGAGACGTGGAGAGCAGAGCCCAGACCAAGTCCTTTCAGTGATCCTTTTCCTTTTGCCTTTAAAGAACCAGGATCTGGAAACAGTGTTTTAATTACAGTCATTTATCCATCCTGTGGCTGTTTGAGAATGCAGTTATCTCATCTACAGAAAATGTTGTTGGTGACTAGTTAGTTTTGGAGTGACCACCAACTTGGGGTGTGGGAGCCACGGGTGCGGATTCTTTCCACCTTGATTTCCTTTCCCAAAATAACTTTGGCAGTTCTGAGGCCTCTGATGTCCCCATCTCCACTTCCCCTGAGAAACTTCCCTGATGCAAAAAGTATGTTTGGAAGCTAGTCAAAGATCATCCTGGCAACTACACTGCCTGTTTAGAAAGTTTCTGGGGATTCACCAGTTTGTATAGTCTTTCTTATCATGTTTTGTTTATGAAGTCATGGGACATTTTTTGTAGGTTTTAACTATTTGCCATTGCATATGTACCTCACCTTTTACTTACCTTGATTTATTTCCTACAAAAACAAACAACAAAAAAAATAATAAGAAAATATCACAATACTTCTCTCCATGAATAAAATACCCCATTCTTTTATATCTGAATATTAGACTTTCTTTCAAAAAATCAGAATTCTAAAAGCATTGATTGTTATCAAATTTAACTAATGTATTTGGTTGAATGATATAGTTCTCCATGTCTTTTTTACAAAAATACTATTTCAAGTGTCTGCCCCTTCTCTAGTGTTCCCAAAATATGTATGATTATTTAACCTAAAATTTTTTCTTATTTGATATTAATTTCTTTTAATTTGTCTTTTTTTTTCATTATAAACCTTTTTATTTTAGAAACTTCTTAAAGAGGCTGTATCTACTTCTTAAAATATAAACATCCAAGTGATAAAAGCAAGCAGTGTTTCCAGGACTTACCAGGGGTCTCCAAACTTTTCAGCCCGCGGGCTGCATTAACTATCAAACAGTAGTTTGGGGGCTGACTACACACTCGAGGTCCAAATAAAAAAGAATCAAAAACATAGATGTTGTTTTTAATTATTTATTTAATATTATTTTATTCAGATAAAAAGGTCTCCACGGGCCGGATGAGAGGGCCAGCCCATGGGCCGTAGTTTGGAGACCCCTGAATTGAATGAGTATGCAACCTTATAGTCTAAAGGTAATATTAAATTCTCCTGAGTGCAGGATGATATACCAGGTTCTTCCCAGTCACTCACAAGATATCACCCTTACCTCCTAAGTTCTATATCATTCAAGTCAATTAAAAAGAAAAGAAAAGAAAGAAAGTGGTAAGGATGGGAGAATGCACTTCTACACTTAAAGTCCTTAAAGGATAAAGGGGAAGTGGGCTTGTAATGAGATTTTCCCAAAGATATCAAAAAAGTTCTTAATGTTCTTGGAAACGGAGAATATTCCTCAAGTAGGGAGTTGTGCAACAAGAAGTGTGGGGCCAGCAGTGGGGAAAATGTTGATGAAGATGCCAAGACCTCACCAAGCTGTGTGTAGAAAGAAGCCAAGAAGTGTCTTCAAGCCAAGAGGAGCTCCAAGTTGAGCTCCATCTTGCTGAGAAGCAGATGGGTTTTGGGAAAGGCCAGGGATAGACCAAAGCTAGTAAGAATTGCTGTAAAATTTTTAATTAAATGGAATTTGTACAATTTGAAGATGGCCATACAAGCAAGAAGAATATTCTTCTTGGAAAATGGCTAATCTACTTCATTCCTGATTATCTCTGTAAAATGGTGCATAGTCATCTGTCACAAATAATCCAGATAATCCCATGCCAAAGGCAATAGTTTTAACATCTCTGTCCATCAAACCTTTTCTAGAACTACTAAAAAAGAAAGGATTCAGTAGACTGGCTTGAACGTCTGTCTACTTCCTGATTCTGGTTAACATCATCTAGTGAGTATCAAAGGGAAACAGTGAAGGAAAGAGTCTAACACATACTTTACAAATAGCAGGCTGTCAGAAAAGCTTGTTGAATTCAGGAATGGAATGAGAGAAGAAATGTCTAGTCTTGACTCTGTCATTAATTATATGACCTTGGGCAGGTCACTTAACCACTTTATGGTCAGTCATCTCATTGTCCAATAAAACCTCAATGTCCTCATCGGTAAAATGAAGGGGTTGAACTATTGGACTTTTGAGGTCCCTTCCAGCTCTAAAATTCCAGCATATATAAGATTTCTCTTCCATAATAGTGTCTGAGTCATTTAGGATGGACAATGTGGGAACCAAGAATTCTGCAGCAAGATGTATATCCCCTAGGTTCTGTAAAAGGAGAAAGAAGAACACAAGGCTTTCATCACCATTTTCATTATCATCAAATATGTAACATATACCTAATATATACTAGGAGTCTGAGCTGCATGCTGGACAGATTTAAACTTCACTCCTCCTCCAAAAGAGCTTATTTTCAGTCATGTAACAGTCAACTTCGTGGAGGAAGTAAGGCCTAAGTTAGTGGTTTAGATGTGAAGGAGAAAAGGAACTTAAAACTTTGCATATGACATTTTCTATGCTTTGAGCTATAATTTTTTCTATAAAAATCAAGAGCCTGAAGAAAGCATTCGGCTCAAAGTCTGAGCTCTGCATTGGGTCCTGGTGTGCTCCCTTGGGTACTTCTCCGTGAGTATCCTACTTCTCCGGTGAAGACCAGTGCAGACAAGACACCTGCCCCCAGAAAGCGAATATGCTGAACTTCATGTGAAACTCAGACAACTGCAATAGATGCTCCCATTCCAAAATGGGATGAATGGGAGGCACACAGCAATCACTGGTACAAAGCAATTATAAGGTCTATCCAGGAACATAGTTTCAGGTCCTTCATTAGAGCCCAGTCCAAATTCCTGGGAATAGTTTTTCATGGCGCCTGGCTTTTCCCTAGGCTCCATCTGGGACATTCTTTTTTTTTCCATAGGAAGTGGCCGGTCTTTGCAACTGAGCGACTTCTCAGTTTACTTACTACCCACAAAAGGTTGGGGATCCAAAGCCTTTTTAATATTTTGCACTATCTCTGCCCCCTTCAGTCCAAACTGATACAATTTTCTTAAAAACTCTGTGGGTTGCTGCCTATCAATTTATAGTCTGCTTCATTAGGCGAAACTCATACCCATGGATCTCTTCAAGGTAAGTCCTTCTCTAGTTTGGGCTTCCTGCGAGGCTGCTGTGAGACAATGCCCTGAAAATCATTAGCAGCCAAATCACTTAACTATAAGGATCTGTGAGGCATGCCCTTAAGATTCCTAGGAGAACTTTTGTCTCTCTGCAAGCATCCAAGAGATCTTCGTTTGTTTCTTAATTAATTTCTCTCCTCTCTCATTATATATAGACAACTAGAAGCAACCAGGCAGCACCCCTAACAGTTTGCCTACAATTCTTCCTAATAAAATCATTGAGTCCATTAGGTACAATTGATATTTTCCACACTTGCTGGTGGCAATTCTGTTAAATTTCCCCCACAACATAACAAGAGTCTTCTTTCCTCCAGCTCAAATAATATTTCCGTTTCTTTCTGTTAAGCCCTCACCAGTAGCCTCCTTGAGGCATCTGCTAACACCCTCTTTTATTTTTTCTTTATTTTTTAAATTTTATTGTTAAATTCATTGGGGTGACAATGATTGGTAACAATTAGATAGTTTCCAGATGTACAAGTCCACACCTCATCACCCATGCATCGCATTATGTGCCCACCACCCTGAATCGGCTCCCCTTTCATCACCATATATCCAGTGTCCAATCCCGCTTCACCCCCCCACCCCAAATCCCCCTCCCCTCTCCTCCCCTTCCCTCAGGTAACCACCAAACTATTGAGTGTGTCCATAGGCTGGTGCCCACTCCTACCTCCCCTCCCACTCTCCCCTCTCCTCCCCTTCCCTCAGGTAATCACCAAACTATTGAGTGTGTCCATAATGCTGGTGCCCTCTCCCATGTCCCCTCTTCACTCTCCCTTCCCCCTCCTCCCCTTCCCTCAGGCAGTCACCAAGCTATTGAGTAACACCCTCTTTTAAACTCTTTAGGCTTTCACTAACAAACTCTTCAAGTCTCTTCTAACTTCCTACTGTGGTCTTGTCCCCAAGCCAATGCCACGTGTTACAGGTTTTTGTTTACAGTCATACCCCAATTCCCGGTACCAAAGTTACCAGAATCTTCTGGGTAGCTATAGCTAAGTAACAAATCACTTCAAACTGAGTGGCTTAAAATAACAATCAGACCATTATCTCTCAGCTTCTCTGGGTCAGAATTTTGGGAGGGGCTTGGCCGGGTAGTTGTGGTTTAGGGCCTCTCCTGTAGTTGCAGCCAAATAGTCGCTGGAACTGAAACAGTGGGGCGAGGTGATGCTAGAGAAATCAGTAGTTCTCTAGGCACCTGTTTTCACATTGTCTCAGGACTTTTCCAGGTGTCTGTCTGGCCTTTCTCACTACATGGCAGCCCCCAATGTATAAAGAGCCATATTGCTTATTTAGCAACTCAAGTCTTCAAGATTGAGTATTCCAGCTATTAAGCCAGAAGCTGCATTGTCTTAAGACCTAGCCCCAGGAGCCAGAATCACTTCTGCCACATTCTCTTGGCTATGAATGAGTCATAAGTCTACCCAGATTCAAGGAGGAGGAAATCAGACTCAACCTCTTGATGGTGAAGGGACAAAACTCTAGAAGACCATGTGGGATAGAAGATAGCATTGTGGCCATCTTTTTAAATATTGTTTACCACCTAGTGTGCAGACTGCGGTGAGTGTTAGGGATGATGGATACAAAGTGACTGACACATAGCCTGACACTTGTGTAGTACGTTATGTTATTATTCATGTCATTGTTACTCATATTAATCAGTGTGTTTTTTCCTGTGTTGTCTGAATCTTCTCAGATAAAGTACTGTTTTAACTTCCTTTATCCCCCCTTTATTTTATCACCCATTGCCTTCAATTGCCAGTAGAACACTTTTATAGATAATTTTATATCTCATAAAATCACAGGGTACTATAGCTAAAGACACCTTACCGGTATTTCGTCTGTCAACCAACTAAGCTCAGCGCAACAAAGTCCTTTGCTGCACACACGAAGTCAGGCAACTTACTGGTAACAGACATCAGGCTCAAAAACCTCTTGTTTGAACTCCCAAACCAGTACTATTTCCCCTGTAGCCTTCCCATTTCTGTCATGAAGAAGGGTGTGATAACACACTTCATCCTTTGGAATGGAAGTTTACATTTTCCCTTATTTGATGTCTTTGCAATCTGCTCTGCTTTCACATCATTAGGGGCCTTCTGCTTCAGGGACCCAGAGTGTTTCCTTGGAATAGATGTTGCTTCTGTGAACACATTTAAGTGTTAGTGAGAATTCACTGTCATTAGGGCATGCAAAGATGGAGACTTTCCAAAGAAACAAATAACGCAATGCTTCCTCTCTCTCCTGGCATTTCTCATCTGAAACAAGAACTCTGATAGCCCAACAATCATTTTCACCTTTTTTGTTTATCAGTAACGTTGGAAAGATACTACTGGCCAAATCTGTCCTTCAGGTATGCACATTTCACTTCCATTTAATTTAGTAAGAACTTTAACATATGAGTACATCCAGGGTAAAATTTGGCCATAGGATGAGAAGAACTAAAACGTCCCAGGTTGAATACACTGCCAGTAGTTCATTTCTGGATGTGTGTTCTGCCTTCTGCTTTCTGCCTCATTCCCTGGACTCTGTGTGCTGCTTTTTGTAATGACTGACAATGTAAAGTCACGGTGCCTCCGGGTTTGTATTAAGGAGTTGTGTAAGGTTTGGTTTGCTCATTTATAAGACCGTTATCATCCTATGCCCTTCTAATGCAACTCTCCGTAGCAGCAATTTTTCTGTTTGTTTGTTTTATTAAACCAGCCACTGGGGAAAACACTTCATTCTGGAAGCATAGCTACATGAAGGCACTGAACCACTGGGCTATGGTCACAGCCATCATCCCTGTCTAATCTTCAGAGTTCCTGTTTGAGAACTTTGCTCTAGTGCTAATATTAATCATTTTCTTTCCTGGCAACAAGTAAGAAATGAACCATCTAAGAGTATTTTTCATGATAACATGAGTTCCATAGGTCTGCGCAGACCTCAGTTCCAGTTGCAATCTCTCTCGAGTCCATCGAACACCATGACCATCCTGATTGTCAAACTAACGTGTATTCAGTGAGCACCCATTTATGTGATTTGGGACAAAACAATTTTGAAAAGTGGTAATGGTCTTCCTCAGGGGGGAAAAAAATTGATCCTCAAAAAGGAAAAAAATCCCACCGAAGAGATCCAAATAGTCAAAGGCAATTTAGAAAACAAAGATTTTATATAAAATAAAAAAAAAGTGGAAAATACTTTAAAACCTATTTCTAAGGCTGCCATCACTTTAATTCAGATGGATACATAGAAGGTAGCTATATTTTTAAAAGACTCAGATTCCAGATATTGGCCCTGATTTAAATGGATTAAATTAAAATTGATGTTGGGGAGCAAGGTAGGATTTTAAGAGTCAGGCGTCAGATGGCTGCTGTCAGGACTTTAGAAGGTGACATCAATTTGGTGAAATCATAAAGGTCTGGTAGTCAGCTCCACCATTCTAGAAACTTAACCTTATGAGTCCTCCCAGAGTTCAAGAAATTAATGGGGACTGACATGCAAACTAAACCCACAAGAGACAGAGCTATAAATGTCAATTGACAAGAATTTACAATACTGTTTATGTTTGCCAAGCAAGCCAGAATTTTGATGTTTGGTTAGAGAATCACTGGTCAGGTCAATCTCTTTCTAGTAGGAATATGCACATAATTAAACAGATATTTACTTATTCAACAGATGCTTCCCAAGTTTCTGTTCAGTGCCAGGTACTGTGTCAGATTCTGGGGATTCCTAGCAAGTAACAGTAGTCCCTAAGCTCTAGGGCCTACCACCTAATAAACAGGGAAGTGTATTACAGTCAGCTTCAAATACACAGACCTAAGCCAGCCACAGAGAATCAAGGAAGGCTTCTGGAAGAAAGCCTTCTGCTAAGTCCTGAAGGGCGAATGTGAGTTGTTCATCAGGCACCAGTGGGGCAGGGCAAACTCAGCAAGTCCCGGAGAGGGCAGAAACCACAGGGCAAATGATGTAAGCTCATTACTGAGTATAGAACCAAAGCACAGCCATTAGATGGGCAATCTTAACACACGTGTCAAGAAACTGGGCAGAGTCGTCTTCATCCCTACCCTGTCTGCCACGTGAACTGAATGTCTGGGTCAGGGGCTGATGGTAGCATTATCTATCCTAGAGAATGCTGCCCTTTCTCTGACAAACTCCTCCTCAGTCCTTACCTTTCTCAAACTACAAGTGTTTTCTCATTGGAGGGTCAAGAAAGTAACTTAGGGGGTCAAAATGAGCAATTTTAATAGAATAGATACTATCAGAGTGCATTACACCTTGTAAGGGCAAGGGTTGTTGGATGAGATTTGATTTAAGATAGAAGGATGGATCATTGGATGGGTGGGTGGATGGATGGAGGGAGGGAGGGAAGGATGGATGAATGGATGGATGGGTGGATGGGTAGATGGGTAGGTGGATGAATACTAACAATAAATCTGAACATTTCTTATTGTATCATTAACATCTCTGGGCTCATGCAACCTATGCATCTCCATTGTCACTGATCACTGACAAGTTCAGAAATAATGCTAAATCAGACATTCAGCCACTTGGACTTTCAAAGTCTAGAGTGAGCGCTAAACTTCAGTGTATGTGTGTTTCATGGAAAATATATTTCTTTCTATGTGTCACAATCAAAAAGTTTAAACAACACTATTCTGGTTAACACAACATAACTGCATAAAGCAAACTACTCCAAAGCTCAGTGGTGAATAACAACCACTTGATCATAACTCATGATTTTGTGAGTCAGGAATTTAGACAGCGGTTAGCTCCAGGTGACATTGATTCCAGTGGTAGTCATCTTGGTGGGGCTGAGAATTCAAGGTAGCTCATTCACTTACCTGGTGCCTTAGAATGGATAGCTGAAGAGTGGGCCCCCACTGAGCCTCTCTCTGCCTATAGCCTCTGGGCCTCTGCACTTGGCCTTTCCAGCAAGCTAGTCAGACTACTTGCATAGAGGCTTGAGGCTCCCAGAGGAGAGAAATGGAAATTGTGAGTCTTGTCAAAAGCCAAGCTCAGACCTAGTATATGTCACTTCACTCATACCTTATTGGTCAAACAAACTGCAGGCCAATCTGGGTTCAAAGGGAGGGAGGGTACGTAGGTCCACCTTTCTATGGGAGTAATGTCAAAGTATTCATAGCCATCTTGAACTTGCCACAAGCCTTTCTCTGTATTGCCTGGTGTGGGCTCTAGAACCTGACTGTCTGGATTCAAATGCCACTGCCTAACTGTGCAACCTTGGGCAAGTGACTTAATTTCTCAGTGCCTCAGTTTTCTCATCTACAAAATAGGAATATATATCATCTCCGTCATAGGATAGTTGTGAGGATTCAATGACTTACAATGACTTAGACCTGAGGTAAGTGCTATATGTGTCAGCTCTCTTTTTACCACTCTTCTTATGTTGGCATGTTCTTTCTAAAAATGTATTAATACCCTAGTTCAGGGTAGATATACATGGCTTGCCCCTTGTTCTGCTCCAACACACTCCTTTTGTGACAATGCCTCTCTGCACACTGATTAGTAATGAGGGCGATGGTAGGTCAGAATCTCCCACGAGGTGGTGGGGGTGTGGGTGCTGCCTTCTTAAGCTCTTTACTTGAAAATCACTTAACTATGGGTTGTACTAATCCATTGCTTACTATGAGCCAAGCCCTGTTTTGTTTGAAGTGCTGAGGATAAGAGTTCGGATAAGACCCAAGTCCCCAACCTTCAAGGGATTCATACTCAAATGAGTGGGACAGTTAACAACCAGGTAAGTAAAGACATCTAAGTGCTCTGAAGAAAAGCAAACATAGTAAGAGGATTAAGAATTGAGAAGGACTGAGGGAGAGGTGATGACTTTAGAAAAAGCTTCAGGGATGATCTCCTCGATAAGGATACAGGAGCATTTTCATATTCCATCATATCTTGATTAAATCTGTAGAGCCTTCCTGTGTTCCTTAACCCTCTTAGTGATACCTTCGGCCAGCAGTACTAGGGAGAAATGCGAAGGGTAACTTAATGGTCTATGTATGAGCCGATATATCGGCCCGCCGCACTTTTCTCCCAAGATGCAAAAGCCGATATATTGGCCTGTCTTGCTAAAAGGGTTAATATGGCAGAGACATCCTATGTATGAAATAGCTTTGCAGGTGCTTAAATCTCATTTACCATGTTCAGACTATCATAGCATCAATGTGGGAAGTAACCCAGTGTCCCAGCCCTGGGGACAGCACTACAGCTCTCTTTTCACTAACTACACTTATAGTGTGACAGCAGACAAGTCACTTAACTCCACTAAGGTTTAATTCCATCATCTGTAAAATGGAGAAATCAGACCAAGGGTAGAGCCCAGAGAGTGGGGGCTGGGGTTGGA
>PVKE010004802.1:0-62376 GCA_004027555.1 Craseonycteris thonglongyai
TAAAAAAAAAAAAAAAAAAAAAAAAGATGATCATTGGTTTTTGGGTTTTTTTGGGTGCCCCCTCGAATACTTGCTTATGAAGAACAAATGTCTTTTTAAGTGACTGTTTTGAGTTAAAACCCTAATTTTCTCCAATTCTCCTGCACTGTGACTCCAGCCACTAATGAAATAGAAGGGGTCAAAAGTGAGTAAACTGGACAAACACCACGAGCTTAGGGGACATCTGCCAAAAGTTTAGATTAGGGCATGGCAATGGCAGCACAAAGACGGGGGTAGAAATGAGACAGAAGTCAAATCTATAGTACAGGATACATAATGAATTTGTTACAGAAGGAGAGAGTGACCTCCCTCCCCCACCCCAACCCCAAATTAAATCTGTACACTTGGATCACTGAAAACAGTGGCAGTGTCATTAACAGAAACAGGTCAAGAGAGAAACGAAAAGGTTAATGTGTAGTCAATAGGAGAGACGAGGCAATATGCACAGTTTGCATTTAGACATGTTAAGTTTTAGGTTCAAAGCCCATTCAAGGAAGTAAACAATGACAGCAATCTGAAATGAGAGGAAAAGAGGACAATAAAAAGAGGATGTGCTTTCAATTCAAACAGGCTTGGCATGAATCTGCCACACTGGGTAGTTCTGTAACCTTGGGCAGTTTTACCTAGCCTCACTGAAGCCATCTCCTCACCTGGACAGAACGCTCTTTACATTACTGGTGAAAGTAAAATTTGCAGGAGATAACAAACACGGAGAACCTAACAGAGTAGGTGTCCCATAAATGTCAGGACAAGCCCCTCCCTTCACTATTCCCAAGCTGGAGGAAGAAGCCCAGCTGACAGACCTAGATTTGAGTCATATGACAAGATAGCTAGAGTTATGGGAGTGAAGAACACACTTTGGCTAAATCTAGAAAGCAAAATGAGTCCTAAATACATTTATACTTTTATGTACGTTTTATCAATAGTTCAAAGACTATACTTATAAAATAATCTTTGTTATTTAAATCATAAAGATTATTTTATAAGTATATTCTTTGTGATTTAAGAATATTAATGTTACATGGCATGCGAGGGGGTTAATATAAGTGCATCTGCCCATAATAAAAATGTTTCACTGAAAAGATCAAAGGTTTTATTTCATGTACACTAAGTTCATAGGGAGGCAATACCAACTTCCTAGGAAACTTTCAACTTATTGATTTCACCCAGAAACAAGCTTGTAAGACAAAGTTATTTTATCAACTTACTGCGAGATCACTACTGGGAGATAAAATTCCCAAAAGAGAGGACACCTTTCGACCGATCCCTGAGAGCATGCCTTGCCCTTGAGGCAGTGTGTGCTGATGGATTTTTCCTGAACTTTCAGGTGTCAGCCGAATCAGCTGGCTTCCTGATGAGGACAAAATAAAACTTCCTCCCTGTGAACAAATATTGTGATATTAGCTCAGTTAAGCATCTAAAACTAAAATAAAGATTAACACAAAATTTGATACAGAGGAAAATCACCTCAAAAGTCAAAAAGAACAAAAAAGAATATTAACACAAGATTTCATAGAGAAAAATCTTATCTTAAAGAAAAAAAGCAGTTATTTCATTAAAATAATTCACTTATAAATCCATTCACTTACTATTATTAATTCTACAGAGAAACTTTTGTTGTTTTGCTTTTTAAGTGCATAGTTTTTAATTCTGATTTTTAAGTTATACGTGCACCATATTGCAAGTTCAACAAATGAAGCATCAGATATTATTTCTTTGGTAAACCTGTGGAGTACACATTAGCAAACCATTCTCCACAGTATCTGAGAGTTAAGTCACTCCCGTAAAATGTTCCTGAAAGAAGTGAATACCACTAGCTTCTATCTAATACTGGTATTTCAGAGCCCTAGGAGAAGGGCTTCATCAAAGCATAGATCCTTACATTCCTCAAGTCTTTTCTTAATTCCTCCACGGCCTGAGTGGACTGCTCAATACCCTGCATTTCTAGTCATTCCGATCCCACTTCCCAGCCACATCACAGCTGTCCAATAAGTGTGAAGACACAGCCATAGTATACCTGCACAGCAGTCAGGAAACTGTAAGTCTTATCACCTCCTGGATCTACAAAAGTTTCTGTGTAGGTGTCTTCACCAGCAAGACTTGGCCAATAACGGATGGACCCTTCTCTGGTGGCAGCCATGACAGCAACGGCCTCAAAATAAGATCACAACACTCAGCAACCACAGTAATAGAAGGACCTGGTAACCGAGAATCTGATGAAACTGATATTAAAAAAACCAGTTGCAAATCAAATTTCCAATTTAAGAAAAATCAGAAATAAAAATGCCTTTGTTTTAAAAATGATGATTAAAAAATGACTTTTTGTTTTGTTGTAGAGTTGTATTAATTTTAACACTGAATAGACTCATGTAATTACCACCATACAGTAAGGATGCAGAAGAGTTCCCTTGGCCCCTCAAACTCCCTAGACCTTCACAGTCACAACCTCCCCATCCTAACTCCTGGCAACTACTGTTTCCACCATTATAGTTTTGTGTCCAAGAATGTCAAACAAATGACATCAAATAAAATGTATCCTCTGATGGTGGCTTATCTCACTTGGCACATGTCTGAGTTTCATCTACATTGTTGCATGTGTCAATAGTCCATCCTTGTCACTGCTGAGTGGGACTTCATCCTATGTGTACCAGTTGTTCACTCATTTACTTGCTAAAGGACTCTGATACCCTTTGGCTGTCACAATTAAGGTTCTATGACATTCATGTACTGCTTTTTGTGTGAACCTAAGTTTTAATTGCTCTAAGTTACGGTAAATGGCCAGGAATGGAATTGCTGGGTCACATGGTTAAGTTCATACGGAAGTAGAAATCAAGTGGCTGTACCACTGTGTACCCACCAACAGCATATGAGTCCAACAGCATGAGTCCAGCAGCTCCCCATCCTTGTCACCCACCACGTGGCAGTGTCTGTAACAGGTGTGCAGTGGTACCTCACTGTTGAATTGAGTTGTATTTCCCTAATGGCATGTGATATGCACATCTCCTCATGTGCTTACCTGACACCTTCACATCTTCTTTGGTAAGGCATCTGTTCAAGTCCTAGGCCATTTTTAAACTGGGTTGTTTATTTTGTTATTAAGCTTGAGAGTTCTTTTTCTGTTCTGGCTATGCCTTTTGTTGGATATGTGATTTACAGGTATTTTCTCCCTATCTATAGCTTGTCTCTTCATTTTCTTGTCAGTGTTTTTAGCAGAGCCAAGTTTTTAATTTTGAGTAAGTCCAATCTATCCATTTTTCTCTTTTATGGATAATGCTTTTAATGATTCCCCAAAACTCTTCTCCTAACCCCAGGTCATAATAATTTTCTCCTATTTTCTTTAAAAGTCTTATAGTTTTACATTTTACATTTAGATCTATGGTGTACTTCGAGTTAGTCTCTGTATGAGGTATGCGGTATAAGGGGAAATTCATTTTTTTGCATAAGGATGACCAATGGTCTTTTCACCATTTACTGAAATGACCATGCTTACTTATCAAGTTGCTTTGGCATGTCTGTCAAGATCAAAGGGCCACCTCTGTATAAGTCTCTGTGTACTCTGTTCTGTTTTGTACCACTGCACTTCACTGTGTGTCCGTCTCTTTCTGATACCACAGTATCTTAATTCTTGTAGCTTCATAGTGAGGTCTCAGAATTAGGTCAGATGATTCCTCCAACTTTTTATCTCCTTCATTTGAAACAATTTATTTCAACAAGCATTTAAGTCACCTACCTGAGTAGAATGTGTTTCACCTGAGGTAGCAGGGAAAGAGAGAGCCACCAAGTCAGCACTCCAGTGGTGATCGCTAGGTGGTAGCTGCAGCTCTTTGCAAACAGATAACTGCAGAACAAACCCAAACAAAAAGCTTTACATCAAATCTGATTTTTTGACTATGTATTGACTTCACTATTTCTTTTCTATGCCTATTTTACATTCCAATTCATTGCTGGAAATATCAGTCTACAAATATTCTTTCTTCTCACATATTTTTTGGTCAGGATTTCATCATGGCTTTCAGTAATTTTAAAATAAATTTCTTAAGAAATATAAAATCAGAAAAACTTAAGAGCTACACTGGACACTGGACATCAACTCATCCAATCTCTTCCTGGTCTATTGGCTAAGGGAAGTGCATTGGCTTCTAGGGAATTTTCCCAGCCTAGCCCTTTTGCTGCACTGGTATTTTATTGCCGTACATGAAGTGGTTTCAGGGATATCCTCAAGTAAATAAGAAATGGAAATTTGGTTATGTCGGAAAAAATTTTGAAGATGACCATGGCTCCATCCAGCAAATAAAATACAAGTGTTTGATCATAAACTGAATTGCCACACACACCCGTACCACAATAAAATACACGGAGAGGCAAAAAACACGAACGAAAATCAAGATGAGACATACTTGTCATACGCATAGCAGCAACAGCAACTCATGACGAGACATTATCATCACATACAGCGAAAGGGCTAGTCTTGATTTGTTTATTTGACCTTGAAAATCAGCATGACTACAGAGTAATGAAACCAAGTTGCCTAGAAAATGTTTATTAGACTCAGTCAAATACCAGGCTCCCTTCACTGAATCATGATGTCCTAAGCTGTGTTCTTAACTACAAATACCATTTTCTGTACAGCAGTGGTAAAGGCCAGCAGACATGAGAGGTTTAGGTAACCAGGAGTCCCAAGTTCCAATGGAATGGTGGCTCAGTGAATAGTAAATGGTGTAAAACAGTACTGATCTGGAACAGACACAAAAAGTGGTCGCTGAAGATAAGGCTCTAGGCTCTAAAAATGACAACCTCTGTGTGAGAAATGGACAACTGGAAGTTAAACTAGCAATTGTAAAAGTTGGTACCATTTCTTCCTATTTTATTAAATATCATTCAGTAGATTTAATGAAACACAGTGCTATCTTCTTAGAAATAAGTAAATGCAGTTCATTAGCTTATATAGATGGTTATCTAGTTAGGCAGACTTATTAACATGATGTTCATTAAAAGTTTCAATGTCTCTAATTTTATTAAATGCAAATAACATGGACCTTCTTTAAAATCATTAAAGGGGAGAAACTTTCTTCCCAATACCCAAGTGTGTATGCATGTTCAGTATTTCATTATCATTATAAAAATGAAAATCCATGTGTGAGTAGATTCAGATTACTGTCCTCCAACAACTAAAAATTTAGGGTAAAAATTAAGTCAACTGGCTCCCCTGCTCTCTACCTCCTTCCACCACTTCAAACAGCCGTTACCTTAGAAATAGGTGACAGAGCAATCTTCCAAATAATGAGTTTCTCTTTGCAAACCAGACAAGCCCATCCACCTTCATCTATATGAACAGTCAGCCGGTCATCATCTAAAGAAAAAAATGAGGTAAATAGTTAATCTTAAAGTATCAACAACAGCAACTGTTAAAATTCTCTATTCCAAAATTTTCATAGCCACATTCTTCACCAAAAAACATTACCACTCATGAAACAGATCAATTCACAACAAAAAACTCTTGAATAATTCAAGAGTTATCAATATCCAAAACAAGAGATCCATTTAACTTTGATAACCACTTTTAGGTATATATCTAAAGACCAAAAGTGTATGTTGGGCCTATGTTTAATACATCTTAATTTTGTGGGGATGCCGGGATGGCTCAGTGGGTAGAGCACTCGTCTTGTAGCCCTGGGGCCCAAGAATCGTATCCCGGCCCTGGCCTACGCAGGCCCATATGCTGAACTGGGGTGTCCCCCCAGTTTGGCTCCTGCCCGAGGCATGCTTCCGGTGTAGGAGGCCCCCAGCAGGGCATGCCTGTGCAGATCAGTGCCCACCTGTGGAGTGAACCTATATAGAAAACTAATGATGTACAACTATGGAGACTGCTCTGGGCCCTCCCCATTCTCTCTGTCAAAAACAATAAAAATAAATCTTTCAATACATCTTAATTTTTGTTATAAACAGCTTACTTTCTGTAATACTTAATAACGTTCATAAATTTATTTCGATAAAGGAACGTAAATAACATACCCTCTCATCAAATACATAAAACATTTCAAGGAAAAATCATGTTCCTTCAAAAGAACACAATTTTCAAATAAGGAGTTCTTTGAAAGTATGATAAATTACTTCCCTATATGGAGACATAAAGGGTTACATTCCACAGGAAGTGGGAAAACTAAATTAGCATATTGCTCTCTCTCTTAAGCTTTGGAGGTAAACCATAAAGATGTTAATAGCCCTGGAAATTTAATTAATTTGACCTTTGCTCTTTGCTTAAAGGCACAAAATAAAAGGCATAAATAATGTATAAGCTAAAATATCAAATCACGCCTAGGCTAAGTGTGAGCTTTTTGCTGAGGTGGAGTATCTGCTTGATTTATTTTTCCTGAGAGCACTATAGCAGCTCCAAATCATCTACTGGTGAGTCCTCGCAGATCCTGACTTAACACTCAGCACTTGGCAGGTTTTCCATATGGGAAGAGCTCTTCAAGTTCAACAGCACTTCAGTTTATATACCCTGACATCTAGGGACTCTCTTGTGAGACTGGGTATAATTTGTTATGAACACAGTCTGGTGGCATAACATATGGCATACACTACATGTTTTTAGAGGGAAAAAGAAACATAACATGTATCAGACATATTTTTAAGTACAGACAACGGGAGGCAGAAGTCAGTAGAGGTTGGGGTGTCAAGAGCTGCACCTGAAGCCCCCAGGGACTCCCAGGCAAGATGGGAGAGTCCAAGCAGATGAGGAAGAACCTTTTTCTAGAACAAAGCACTTAATACTTCTCTGTCATTCATAATATGAGATACATTCTATGTCATGATGCATTTGCACATGATTTAAATGAAACAAATGTTACTTAAATTATGAGTTGCACTCTGATGGTCTGCATTCTATTTAACTTCATTTTTTAAAAAATGTTGGTTATAAATCACTGAACTAATTTCAGTCACTACCTGCAGCTTGAAAAATGTTCCAAAAAATCAGAAACCTCTAGAATTAAATCCTTCATTAAAATGACTTAGGCAGATCACTGCAGATGTTCTGAACTATGCTCTTCCTATCACCCAGGCCCTCATCCTAATGTCACCTTTCTGAAGGTACTGACAGCATCTTCCAAACTTCCACTAACTCTGCCCAGACCTTCAAAAGGTAGGTATACCACATGACATCGCTAATTTGTGCACACAGCCTCCAGGGCACTACACAGGATCCAGACACGGAGCTAAGACCTGAGTTTACTGCCTTATTAAACCCCAAAATGTGAGGCATTAGGTTTTGCGTTTTTCGTTTTTAAAGCTATACTTCATATACCGGTACTCAATTAACTTTTGAAAATGGAATGAGTTTTGTATATGGAGTACTTACAACCATTAAAGATTCAGTTGTGCTAGAATGAACTCTTTCAGCTTCTCAAATTTATTGTATGTCACAATTACAGTGAAACC
Organism: Craseonycteris thonglongyai; assembly: GCA_004027555.1. Taxonomy (NCBI): domain Eukaryota; kingdom Metazoa; phylum Chordata; class Mammalia; order Chiroptera; family Craseonycteridae; genus Craseonycteris; species Craseonycteris thonglongyai. Next base: position 7,480 of record PVKE010004802.1, read on the forward strand.
CCAAATAGTTAGCTCTTTTTCCCCATTTAGGTGAAGGCATTATCAGAGGAAGCACAAATTTCAACCTCCTGCTAGACTTAGGCTCCATGTGAACTGCTAACAGAGGCAAATAGAAAAGGACACCCACCTTCAGTCAACGTCAGCGCTTCCATGACTTTAACAGGAAGAGAAGAGCCAAAGGTTCTCACGTCATAGTTCATAGACTCAGTTATGGAATGGTGTGGCAATATTCGTGTAGGTGTTCCTCTAAAAAGAAGGAACCATATGACTTCACCACACTTAAATTTTCCATTAGCCTAATCATTATGTATATACTTTCACAATAAAGAGATCTCTGATGAAATGGAAAAAAGAGGTGTAACACTGAAAAAACAAAAACTCTTGCTCATGTATTTGGTGTAGTTAAATGTATTTTTAATTAATAAAAGAGTGATGGGGGGAAGCTGGGATGGCTCAGTGGGTTAGACTCTTGCTTTGCAGCCCTGGGTACTAGGAATCTAGTCCCGGCCCTGGCCTGTGTGGACCCATGTGATGAACTAGGGTGTGCTTCCCATGTGAAAGACCCCCAGTATGGTTCTCACCCCCTGGCTTCGGGGGTGGGGGGGGGGTATGCCTCCCATGCAGAAGCCCCCCCCCCCACTTGTTCCCGCCCCCACCCACCTTTGTGGAACAAAACCATGTCAAAAACTGATTAAGTACAATTATGGAGACTGCTCTGGGCCCTCCCCCTTCTCTTTGTCTCTGTCTGTCAAAACAATAAATCTTAAAAAAAAAAAAAAAAAAAAGGACTGATAGGATTTGGGAAAACTTGGCCTTAGACTATAAAATTTTAGTTTTTAGATACATGCTGTATTCACTTAAAAGTCTTTATAACTCTACTTCTTCATCTGGGAAATAAGAAGGCTGGACTAGATCTGTGTTCTCCATATTGTAGCTAATTTTGAATGTCTCAAACAACATTTTTGAAAACAAAACAGAATACAGAGTTTAGCATATGTTATGGTCAAAAGTTTTATGAACACTGGGTTAGATTATCTTTGGGCTCTTGTCACCACTAGTATAAGAATCTATCAGACCAGTATAATCAAGTGAGAAATTAAATGGGTCTTGAGTGTCTGCAGTTACCTGGTCTTCAATGGCAGGTACGGTAGCAGAAATTGTATTTCCTTCTCACCTTCATGTTAACATTCAGAAAAAAAATGTAAAGTTACCAATATAAAGGTTATACTGTTTCTTACCATGAAGATTAAATGAGGAGATGCACACAGAGTGGTCAAGAGCTTTGTTTACTGACAATATTATAACAAAGGATTTTCTTTAAATGGTCATGAGAAGGTTAAGAAATTAAAAAAAAAACATTAAAGTACACCTTTTATTTTCTGTCTTTTCTCAAAGGAGTAGAAAACACTAATAAGATCAGAACTTTGAAGAGCACTTTTCAAAATGCAAAAATCAAGAACACATGTGTCCTTTAAAAATTATTTCTCCTTTAAAGTAGTGCAAAATTTTATAGATAAATTCTACTATAAGTTCAAGACTCAATATTACCATTTTTCTGCAGGGGAATACTCACTTTTGATTGAGGAATTCAGAGGAAACTACTCAGAAACATGTTACCTTCTTCTAAAGTTCTAGATCAAGATTGTCCAACCTGCAGCCCACAGGCAGCCCAGGATGGCTTTGAATGCAGCTCAACACAAATTCATGAACTTTCTTAAAACATTATGAGATTTTTTTTCCCTGTGATTTTTTTTTTTTAGCTCATCAGCTATCGTTAGTGTATTTTATGCATGGCTGAAGACACTTCTTCCAATGTGGCCCAGGGAAGCCAAAGGTTGGAAACAACTATCCAGATTATTAAGGGTGTGGGGTTGGTGTGGACTGGTGATGTGCACTGGTGCGCCAAGCTCTTATTTGGTCACAAAACTACATGCTTATCTCACTGCTTATGGAAAGTCATTTTCCTATTAATTTAGCTACAAGTTAAAATTTGCAGCTAAAAGCCCTTCATAATTACCAATCAACAGATATTAACAGCAGTAATTACGTTAGGCACCACATATGATTTTTCAGGGTTGAAGGTTCTCATTCTCACCATCGTTTTACATCTGCGTCATGGCATTTTATATTGCCTTCTTTGGCATCAGTGAAGCAGGCTCAGGTCAGTTATAACTACCACCATTTCGAAGATGAAGAGTCATGAGTAACATATACCAGATCACAGGGGCAGTAAGAGGGAGGCAGGAAACCACTGGTTCAAATCGTTTGTTCCTCACGTCCACAGAAACATCATAATGTGAAAAGGGCAAAGCCCAAGACTCAATGGATGAAATGCATATACACTGAAATAACCCGTAAGGGTGGCGACAGTCTATTTTCCAATACTTTCCCCCTCGCCGCCTCCGGTTGCAGATGCTCCCGAAGACCTGGAACGATCACTTACCGCGAGCTCAGAGAACTACGCCGGCCGACCGGCGAGAAGAGCATTGGAGAGCTGAGAGACGACCCCAGAGCCAGACCCTTTCTGTTTGTCGTCCGGGGCGTGGAGCCCGGCCCAAGTCCGCCCAGCGGACCTCTTCGGGCTCCAGGTCCCGGAGTCCGAGGAGAGGAGACTGCTGGGAACATGACTGAAGGGAAAGGGGACGGAGAGCGTGCAAATTCGAGCAGTGGAACTGGAGAGCGGCCCGAGCGCGAAAACTGGACACCAAGAGGCGGGGAGTCGCGTCGTGATGACGTAAAAGTGCCGCGCCGTGAGGGACCGTGGTCGGAGTAGTCGGGGGATGAGGGAGGCGCGTGGTGATGACGTCGGCGCAGCGTGGAGCCACAGAGTGTAACTGGGTCTTGTGTCTCAGGTTCTAGCTCAGAGCCGAAGGAGTCGGCGGGCGTTAGGGGAAGCGAAAGTTGAAAGGCTGGTGACCTTCTCGACTCGTGGGTGGAGTCTATTCGCACTCAGCTCTTTCCTGAGCCTCTTGGGAAATGAAAAGTGGTCGTTTCCTTGCTCAGATGAGGGAGAAAAACTAAAGCTGACACAGGTTCCGCGCTCAGTGTTAACGTTTTTCTCTAGGTTCGTCGTTTTCCCACTCAGTTTTGCACAGGTTTTTATCCATGCAGGTGACCCAAGTCCCATCTCCACCCAGATGTCGCTCCAACCCCGCAGGGGACAACGTGAGTGCTTCTAAATCATGCCTCAGCGTCTCACCTTTTACTAGGGGCTGTCATTTCCTTATTTATCTTCTACCTTATTGTATGTACTGTAGTTACACTGGAAATCCAGAAGAAAGGATAGTACAGTGTGGAGGCTCTCGAAGGTAAGCATCAGCTTTACCTGGAGGGCTTGTGAAGCAGAGTGACTGGGTAGGGCTGGGGCTGAGGCTGGAGAATTTGCATTTCTAACAAGTTCCCAGGTATTGTGGTGCCGCTGTCTGGCGCCCACATTGTGATACCCACTGGTGTAGAAATTGAGAGTGTATAGACTCTGGATTTAAATAGGACTTGCTTCAAATCCCACCTCTGCTATTTACTATCTGTGTCACCTTTTCCAGCCTCTCTTAACTTACTAATAGTACCCACTTGTGAGAATTAGTGTATTACAGATACGACTCCCTTTGTGGATATCAAAAAACACAAACAGATAAACAAGCTGATGAAAAAATATTTCCGATAAAATAGTACTCTTTAAAGAAAATAAGAGAAAGCAAGCCACCCCAATACCAAAATGGAAATATCTGATGGGCGTGAACTGGCTGAAAATAACCAAAACAGGAAAAGATTTTTAATTGCCTAGTAATGGAAATTAAACCAATCATTGGCACACTCTGCCTACTGAATTAGCAGGAATGTTAAAAAAAATGAAAGTAGCTCATGTTGAAAGGCTGTGAGGATATAGGCATTGTTGTACATACTTCTGGTGGGATTATAGGATTATAAATGAATCTTTTAAGATGACAACCTATCAAAAAGGCAATTTGTATTTGCTCTTTAAAAATGGCAATTTCACTTTTAGAATTTTACCTGAAAAAAAAAAATCATAAAGACATATTGATAGTATTGCTTGTAATAGCAAACGATATAAACTAAATACTATAGATTTATACTATATTCACATAGAATGCTATATGATTAATAAGTGTGTGTGTAACGAATAATTTAAAGATGAAAGTATTCTGTTATCAAATAAAAAAGCACATTGGTTAAAAAATAATATGTCCCATATAAGCCCATTCTTGTTTTATTAAAATAACAAAATACCTCACAAGTATATGGATATGTGTGAGATGCTGAACACATACGTATTCTTCCCTTCTGGACACCCTAAAATACAGCCCTTTCAGTTAAGACCAAACTTTGATATATGTGGGGCTAATCCTGCAATCAACAACAGTAAAATAGCCAGAATTATTTCCTGCAGATGTGGTATAATTGTTAAGAGTCCTATTCTCAGTAACACAGTAAATGCAGTATTACTTGAATGGAGGGCAGGGGGCAATGAAGAAATCATGGAAATTATCCACACCCAGTCATTTCCAAGATGTTCATCCATTCTCATCTAACAGCAATGGAACTTTCTGAGAGAACTCTCTATTTCAACATGTTGAAAAATCCTTCAGTGAAGAACCACTATTGTTTTCCCCAGCTCTAGGGCCAGCAACCTCTGTCCGGCCACAAAGTGAGTGTCCTCAGCTTGGAAGCTGTGCAGTCTCTCACACTGCTTGTGAGTGTGTCTGTGTTCAAAAAACAACAAAACAACTTCCATTTGTGGACACTGAAATTTGAATTTCATGTAACTTCCACGTGTAAGAAAATATTTTCATTTTGATTGTTAAAACCATTTAGAGCTGTAAAACCATCCTTAGCTTGCAGGTGAGTTTGCTGACCCCTGCACTAGCTTTGTGAGGGAGGCACAGCAAGCACCCAGCACAGGACCTAACAAAACACAAGATGTTGAGTAAATGTTTACTGAGTGAATTGAATAATGGAGATTATCAGGAAAACACCACAGTACTTCAGGTATTAAAAAAATGCAGAAAAACACCCCTCAAGGAACTGACAATGTAATTTTCACATATTTCTGTCATACACTTAAAGTTTTGTAAAAGTTACATTTTTCATTTATTTTTAAAAGCTTTGATATTAAAAAAAAAGATTTTATTGTTTTTGACAGAGACAGAGAGACAGAAAAGGGAGGGCCCAGAGCAGTCTCCATAGTTGTCGTCATCAACTTTCTTTGACATGGTTTCGTTCCACACAGGTGGGTGGGGGCCGCACAGGGCAGGAACTGGGCTGGGAGCCTCCTGCATGGGATGCACGCCCCCTTGAACCAGGGGCTGAACCGGGGGGGGGGGGGGCACGAGAACCAAATTGGGGCCTCCCTCATGGGAAGCAAACTCAGTTCAGCATATGGGTCTACACAGGCTGGGGCCTGGGATTTGATCTTTGGTCCCCAGGACTGCAAAGCAAGCACTTACCTTGCTGACCACTTAACTCACTGAACCATCCTGCTTCCCCCAGCTTTTGCATTTTTATGGAATAAAATGGACTTTCCCAAAAGAAGCCCTGCTTCATAAAAGTACACTTACAAGGGTTTGTCCTATAATGGTTTAACTTGTGATTATTTCCTGTGAAGCAGTCAGATCCAAGGTCAGAGTAGACCTTGCACATAAAGATAAGCCTGGGAGGGCAGACAACAAAATGCTAAGCTTATAATGTGAAAATTTATCTTCATATGTAGGATTTCAGATGATTTAAATTTTCTCTTATTTTTTTTTTTGCTTATTTTCTAGATGGTTTAGGTGAACATATCCATCAATGACTTCCCATACATGTATTAATAGGAAAGTAGCCAAGATTTTTCAGCATGGCATTGAAGGCCCCTCACTAGCCCCTGCCTATTTCTCTAATAACATCTTATAAACAGTATCAGTGCTGAATTAAATCACAATTTGCCTATGCTCCTTTCCACACCTCTGCAACAGAAATGAATTTGTTTAAATTACAGGAGTGTCAAATTACCAAATGTGACAATGTACACTCTGAAATAAAACAAGTGGTGCCAACCGCAGTGTTACACCATCAGTTCTGTGATACTTAGCTGTTGTAATTAATTTTTCTCTGCCCTACCTCTTTCTAAACAGGAAGCTCCACCAGGGCAGACACTATGCCAACTGTATGTCATCAACTCCACAGCACAATTCCTTGTCCACTGGGAACAGGGGGCAGTTATGTACTGAAGCACTGAAACAATGTTTATAAAGAGCAAATAAATGGGGACATTAACAATCAAGAGGGAAGGAATGGAACTGTCATTACTACTCACTTTTCTCGATTTGTAATGTTAGCCAAATTTTAATAAGAAAATGAATTAGTATAATGTTTTATAAGAAGTGGCAGACACAGATAAAATTCTCTATAAATTTTAATCCATGATATAAATGTTACCTAAAGACACAATTGAACATCATGTATTAGAAAATAAAATATAATCATCAAATTCAATTTTGTAAATACTTCTATGGCACAAAGAGATTTCCCTCAGATCCAACCTTTTAATTGTGTTCTGTTTGCTTTCTGAGAACCACACCATAACAGCAAACTGTTTAAAGACGATGTTTGTTAAAATGATTGTCACAGATAACTGTTTCCTAATTCAAAGAACACTTAGTTCATTTATTCACTGAATTCATTTTATTCATTAACAAATTCCCTTATGTAGAATGAAATATAATACTCCTGTTTATCATGAAATAAATACTGGCCTCTTCCAGTATAACCAGGAACTTAGTACAGAAGGAAACTTCCATTTTAATTATATCGACATAGTCACTTCTTAGGGCTGCCATCATCAATGCAGAAAAAGCACCTTTTCATGAGGCAACAGCAAATCAACAGCACATATGAAATATGGCAAATCAAATGGTTGTAAGCATTGCTTTAGGAATTTTCAGATGTTTAGGCAAACAAAACTATAATCACAAATAAGAAAGTGTTACTGTCCTCTTTTCAGAATAGTGACAAGTTCTTAAGTTTTCTTGATATTCTACAGAATAGCAAGAACTCCTAAACTTTCTTCAAATGTTTTAAAAGATGGAAAATTCGTTGTTGTATTTGGATTTTAGCATCATTGAATGAAATTTAAAAATTTAAATAACTGATAAAAGCCATAAAAGTTGGGTTAGGGATTATAATTTTTCTTAATGTAATTTTCATAATATGTGCCTTCAGTGAACATAATGTAAAAAGTTCATTTTTATATCTTTCTTGATAATGCCTGGCAGTTCACACCTTGCTTTCCATAGTACTCAAGGAAAGAAATATGTGAATAATGAAAACAAGGGGAAGCTGGGATGGCTCAGTGGGTTAAGCTCTCACTTTGAAGCCCCGAGGATCGAATCCCGGCCCCGGCCCCTGCGGACCCATGTGCTGAACTGGAGAGTTCCCCTAGTTCAGTTCTCTCTCTGTCTCTCTCTCTGTCAAAAACAATAAAATAATAATAATAATAATGAAAACTAGTTTTCCTAGTCAAAGGATAGGGCTTCTTCACTTTTTAAAATTCATCAGGCTCTCGTGTGCCAAAGATACTGACAACTACACACATCCAAACACATTCTCATCCCAGAGGGACACATACTCCTACAGGGGTGGTGAACCTTTTGGCGATTGAGTGCCAAAGTTTATGAAATAAGAGTATACTCGCTCAACTCGCGTGCCAACCCATTGAGTGAGATAGAGGTATCGATTATTTTTATGTCTACAAGAGCATAAACAATAATTTTTTAAATGGTATTCACAGCTCCGCGTGCCACTTTGGGCACGCATGCCATAGGTTCGCCACCCCCGTCCTACACTGTCACATCTCTGAAGACAAAGGAGATGGGAGAATATAAATTTCCCTTTCTCACTATGTGACATTAACTATCTCTGTATGTATAGTAGTAAGATTTGCTTCATGACATCAGGATAAAATAAAGGGTTAGATTTTCATATTCTATCACACATTGATTGGCAAGCTGGCCTAAAATAATTAGGCTTTTTATTTATAATTCCCTTTCAAAAGTTGTCATTTGACAAAAGCTTCAATCTTTAACAGCAGGTAAAAAAATGAAGTGCCATGCTATATTAATTAAAATATTCCAAAACAAAAGTAGACAAAACCTGAAAATAACTTCAGTGCTATCGACATTTAGAAAGTTACAATTATTAAAACTCTGAATAAAAAGGTGTTGTGAACAGTGCATCTCAAAACAATATTTTATACACTTTGGATAAAAACAGGCATATTTCAAATAACTTCAAGTGATTTACAGATTTCATACCATCTCTAAGGTTGTTTTGCCCCTACGATGTAGTTTTACTTTAAAGTTTCTCATATTCAGTTTACTAGTAATTGCTCCTTTATGCTGAAATAAGACTTTGCTTATTCATTAACTTCCTATATATCCCATCTGGTTTTGAAAGCAGTTCTTCATGTTTCCCACATTCAATAATTTTTCCCTGGTCAAGGACAGCCACCATGTTGGCATTCTTAATGGTAGACAGACGATGGGCAATGATTAACACTGTTCTTCCTTCCATGAGTCGGTCTAGAGCTTCTTGTACCAGGTACTCATTTTCAACATCCAGTGCACTTAAACCAGAAAACCACGTGAGACAGTAAAGATGTCAGTGCTGTGATACGGTACACTCATGTGTCCTGTTACAGACAGTGGCCCCTCATTTTAACTATGATAAAAATTGTGACTTTTTGGGTCTCCTATATATATTTTGTATTATAAAGATAATATAAAAAGAAGTTTGGGCCTCCTGACTTCCAAAGAACTGTCACATAAGTATAATATAAAAGCATTCTGCACATAAGAGGGGGGAACCCCCCAAAACGGAATTTATAAACAATTGTGTATTTTTTTCTTACATGTTTGCAATTTAGTCACCTTCAATGTACTATTTATTTGATGCAATACACCTACTGAAATGCATTTTCCACTGCTCAAAACCATTTTTGAACTCATTGATTTTGATGCCTTTTAGTGCTTCTGCCGTTTTTTGTTTCACTGCTTCCACATTGGCAAAACATTTCCCTTTGAGGACTTCTTTCATGCAGGGAAACAAAACAATGTTGCTCTTTCTCTGGCAAGATCAGGTGAATAGGGAGGGTGGGACATGGGGTCCTGCCATTTTTTTTTGGTCCAAAACTGTTGAACATGCAACACAGTATGGGCAGGTGAATTGTCATGCCGCATGTTGCTCGTGTAAATCACCCATCATAAAATGTGTCTCCAAAAATATTCAGTGAAGCCAAACGCAGCCTCCCACAACAACAGCAGCTAGTACACTGATGCAGGTGGGTTCCTAGAACACTAATTTAGCAGGGGAAGCCTATACTACAAGGACCCCCCCACCAGAAGATAATTCTGTTTTGGGGGGCATTCCCCCCTCGAAGCTGATTAGAGTGACTAAGGGTTCATCATAAATGCATCAGAATTGGAACCAAAACCCTAAACTCATGTCTCAGACTGCCCACTGCCTCCCAACTGTCATTATTAACTCAGACTCAGTCACTCTAAAGCGTAAGGGGGAAAAGGCATTTTCAGCTCTATCATTGTAAAGTATAGAAGAGTACAAGTCTTTGGTAAAGGAAGAATTTGGTGTAACACAATTACACATAATATTAAGACAGCCTCACCTGGTTGCTTCATCTAGAAGAAGAATTTTGGGGTTCTGAAGAAGGGGAAAAACACATCAAAAAAAAAGGAAAAGAAAAACAATTTTATTATTATAAAAACACAAACTCTCAGTAATGAAAATAAATGAAGTACTGAGACAACATAGATGAACCTTGAAAAAATCCTGCTAATTTTAGAAGTCAGGCACAAAATGCTACATATTATACGACCTCATTTATAGGAAATGTCTGGAGTAAGCACATCTACAGAGACAGAAAGTAGATTAGTGGTTACCTGGGGCTGGGGTCAATGGAGGGCTGTGTGTGTGATAGCTAAAGGGTGTAGTCTCTTTATGGGATGATGAAATGTTCTAAAATTAATTATAGTGATGGATACACAACACTGAATATACTAAACCCATTGAACTCTACACTCCTAATGAGTGTAGAGCTGCTACAAAGAAGAAAACCATAAACTCCTAAGTATCTGAGACAAGTACATACATGGAAGAGTTCGAGATGATTTTAAACCTCATCACAGTAATCACTGGACTAGATATTATTCATAGTGCATATTTACTCTGCTGGCCAATCAACCAACAGTGTGAGGTGGGGAGGAATTGAAGTTAGATACAGGGGAAGCCTGGATGGCTCAGTGGGTTAAGTGCTCGCTTTGCAGCCCCAGGGACCAAGGATCGAAACCCAGCCCTGGCCCGTGCGGACCCATATGCTGAACTGGGGAGTGCCCCCAGTTTGGTTCTCACTGGGTTAAGACCCCCGCCCAGTTCTTGCCCTGTGCAGCCCTGCGCCCACCTGTGGAATGAAACTATGTAGAAAAACCAATGATGTGCAACTATGGAGACTGCTCTGGGCCTTCCCCCTTCTCTCTGTCTCTGTCTCTGTAACTCTCTCTCTCTCTGACAAAACAATAAAAATGAATCTTAAAGAAAAAATAAAGTGAGTAAGATGCAGTCTAGGTTCTCAAAGACCTGCTTATAACTTAGTCAGGAGCATCACATAAAACAGAGAAAACAAAATAAAAGCTGATGCACACAACACATTAAATTACAGTTTTGCCTGGGAGTCTATACACAAGAAATGAAAACATATGTTCACAGAAACATGTACACAATTCATTCACAGTAGTGCTCCTCACAATGGCCCCAAATTGGGGACAACCCAAATCATGGTGACTGGATAAACAAATCATGGTGTGACCATACAAAGAAATACTACTGGGTCACAGAAAGGAATGTAGATAGCCCTGATACAGGCTACAACATGAAGGAACCTCAAAAGCCCTATGCTAATAAAAGAGGTTAGATGCAAAAGACTGTATCTTGTCTGATTCCATTGATCTGAAATATCCAGAAGGCCCATCTAGACACACAGAAAGCAGATTAATGGTGGCTCTGGGCTGGGGGAATGGGGAAAAACTATAAATGGGTACCAAGGAATCTTCTTAGGGTGATAGAAATGTTCTAAAATTTGATTGTGTGATGATTGAATAGCTGTAAATGTACTGAAAGTCACTGAAAAGCACATTTAAAACTAGTGAGTTTTATGGTAAGTTTCACTTTAATAAAGCTAGTTTTTAAAAGGTCACCTTTAAATATAAGGACAGTAGTTAAATCACAAAGGGAAAGACTACCACCTCCTAAAAGCACCGCATCTGAGACCTCTCCTTAGGGGTCTCACAGAAGTTTGTCAGTGCGCATTGCTGGGGTAGCAGCTGACTGTGCATTGCACAGAACCATGCCTGTATTGTTTGACACTGACAGAATCACCGTTTCATCAGTTAGAGACCACATGCTTCTTGATGGAAGGTCCATGTGTTAAACTTTCTCCTTCTGAATACCCTAACACAGTACTGGCCTCCTATTACCTAAGAAATCCTTGTCAACACACTCTCAGTGGGCCCCCTAACTTGTCCTTCTCCAACAGTCATCCATTTATTCCACCCCCCACCCCTACCCAAAAAAGAAGGAAGAAGAAGAAAATGGTCAATTACAAATCACAAGCTCTCTAATGAAAAACAATAACAACCCCAGCCACATGGCTTCAGGCTTACCTTAAGCAAAGCCCGAGCAATTGCAATCCGCTGTTTCTGCCCACCTGACAATGACAATGACAATGTTTTAAGAACTGAAAGGCTCAAATAAAATCCCTAGTAACAGGCTTTTTGTGATGAGCCATGTGGCAATCTGCAGGTAGTTTCTTCCAGTTAGTCAACACTGCAAGAAACGGTAGAACAGAAACCTTTTTTTTTTTTTTAAATAGCCGTCTCCTCATTAACCTCGATATGAGTAACTATTACCACAGCTAATATTTATTGAGGAGATCCTACCTTGTTTCCCCGAAAGTAAGACATCCCCCGAAAATAAGACCTACTTATAGTTTTGCCTCTCGCTGAAATACGTACAAGGCATCCCCCCGAAAATAAGACCTAGCGCATCTTTGGGAGCAAAAATTAATATAAGACACTGTCTTATTTTCGGGGAAACAGGGTAAGACACTTATTTTCGGGGAAACGGTATATACCAGGCATTTTCTAAAGGCATTACACATGCGTATTATCTCATTTAATCTTAAAATTTTTATGAAGTAGATCCTATAAACATTCCCTCTTTACAGATGAAAAACCAAGGCACAAAGTAACCAGTTCAGTGTGTTACACTTGGGAATCTGGGGTGGGAAGCAAGGGGCACCAAGGAACTGTCTACATACAAATGAGCTTTCAGGAAGTGGAAAGTCTCATTTCATGACCTCTCAGCATCAAAGCCCAATTAAAAACAATACTGGGACATGAGCATTGGAGCTTTATGGGTAGAGTTCATAGCAAGCAGTCATATAAAGGTACCTGAAAGGAGAATGCCCTTCTCTCCAACCATGGTGTTGAATCCCTGTGGGAAACCGCGGATAAAGGCAGAGGCATTGGCCACATCAGCCACTCGCTCCACCTGCTCGGCAGTCACCAAAGAAGGGTCGTCAGCACCATAAGCAATGTTCTCAGCGATTGAGCAAGAGAACAAAATTGGTTCCTACAAGTAGGAAATAAAAACATATTTATAGCAAATATCAAAATAGACTTCAAACATGTCTAGTAAACAGAGTAGAACTCAGTGCAGTCCTGATATCTAAGTGACTATTCAATTGCTCTCAAAGAATATACAGTTTTCTTGGTTTCACTTCCCCACTCTCCATAAATTCACCCAGCAAACATTTAAAAAATCCATGTTTTACCATAAAAAGGAGTGATTTTATCACCTGTTGTTCCTGCTACACTGCAGGAGATTAGAGCACCCAGCAGGTGCTCATAAGGTGCCTGGCACACAGGAGGCCCTTCGTAAATGAAAGTTCCCTTCCTTGGTAATCTTTTTTTTTTCTTTTTGTTTTTATTGTTTTTGACAGAGAGAGAGAGAGAGAGAGAGAGAGAGAAAGAGAAAGAGAGAGATACAGAGACAGAGACAGAGAGAGAACTGACCTGGGGTCACTCCCCAGTTTAGCATATGGGTCCGCACAGGCCGGGGCCAGGATTCGATCCTTGGTCCCCAGTGCTGCAAAGTGAGCGCTTAACCCACTGAGCCATCCCAGCTTCCCCTCCTTGGTAATCTTGAGGCACTGAAGACCCCAGCCCATTTGCCTGCTTTCCGCTTAGGACATTTCGAAATGTGCACAAACCAGATGGGAATAATGACATTTTGACAGCACTCTGTGTAATGATCCTAAACAGCAAATACACTTCCAGTTTCTTTTCTCCATCCCATAAATAACATGCACCACTGATAACCTTACACTGCCGAGCAACCCCCAACCCAGGGGTGGGGAAGAGGACAAGGTCTGAGAAGTAGCTCACTGGAGGCAGAGGCTAAGGTTTGTGTGCTGTGCATGCAGCCCATTAATAAAAACATAAATAGCTCTGTCAAAATGTCCCTGCACCAAGAGGCCTTAGGAAAACAGCCTCATCAAAGTGACCGTATTACATCAAAATGCTGAATTGAAACCTGCAACCTCTTTGCAAGGGGTACCCTGGCTCTTACCACAGTTTTTGCTCACTTATCTTTAAAAGCCTTTCTGCAACACAGTAGACTGTGGTTGGTAATAAAAATGGTATTTGGGGAAGAGTCAGTAGAAGCTAAAAAGTTATATCCGGTTCTCTGCATTACAAAGTAATGTCAGTCACAGCTGGATAAAAAATCCATGTTCCCACTGATCAAAGTAAGGTTTTAAGGAATTAGCACTACTCCCAAACCTAAACAATCTGCCATGTGAGATGAGGTTAATATATCTGGGAAAACTCCCAGGCATTCTCTTTTGAGAGATTCAACACCAAGCAAATGACAAAAGCAATTTTAAAAGCAAGTAGAATAAAAATGAACCCTTTCCTCCTACCTGACTCACTGTCCCAATCTTGGATCTCAGCCAGACTGGATTTAGCTGGCGGATATCGTGGCTATCGAGACTGATAGTTCCTTGTAGAGAGGAAACAAAAGGGTCACTGAGCATCATTGGGCCAATGATTAATATAAACACACAAAATTCCGGACTCAGTTTTTTAAAGTATACTCAAAACCTCTAAATTGAATCTAAAGCCAACATAGGAGTGGTGGTCAAGATATTCACAGAATGAAGGGGAAAAAGGGTAAAAAAAACTATTACTTTTTCTTTTCAATATATTCACACTTAATCCTAATATACTTTTCAGATCTTTCAATAAGTTTATTTATACTCTTGAAAAAAATGTGTTGTTTTTGCCCTCAAATTGCATCTTTAACTTCTTCATAGTCTATAAATTTCTTCCCTTGAAGCTGTTTTTTCATATTAAGGAACAAATAATAATCAGATGAAGTCAGGTCTGGACTGTAGGGAGGGTGGTTTAATGTTTGGAAGCCAGTCATGAAGAGTAGCCAATGCAACACTGCTTAGTGCACAGGTACATAGCCGTGCAAAAGCAGCACCCACTTAGTCCATTTTCCTCTTCTTTTCTCCTTCACAGGTTCTTTTAACTGTTGCAGCAGATGGACCAGCACTCTGCAGTTACTGTGACACCCTTATCCTTATAATAGATCAGTAGAATACCCTCTGTATCCCAAAATACAGTAGTTATGATTTTTCCAGCTGATTGGGACACCTTGAACTTCCTGGGGGGTGGGGGGGCGCGGGGGGGGCGTGACCTCTTCATGCCACTGCATGGACTCCTACTTTGACTCAGGCTCATCATGATGAACCAAGTTTCATCTCCAGTGACAATGTGGTTTAAAACTTCGTCTTTGTTGTCTCTGCAGAGGTCCAAAAACTGTCGTGAACACTCAATGCTCTGTTGTTTTTGAAGCAACCTAAGAATTCTTGGTACACGTCTTGCACTGATTTTTGACATCCTCAGATGCAGGTGGAGAATATTCAAAATGGCTGTACATAATACTCGAACCATTTCTGCAAGCTGCTTTTTATTCAATCTGGCATCTTCTACTACAAGTTTTTCAACTTTTTTTGACAATGTCTGAGGAAGAGGCCTCAAAAGGGTGTCCCAAATGGAAGTCATCTTCATTTGACTCTCTGCCTTGCTTGAAAAGTCTATGCCATGGCTTGTAAACCATGGCTTCCCAGGGCAACAGTCCTTGTAAACTGCTAACATCTTTTCCAAAATGGTTTGAGGTGTTTTCCGTTGTTTTGTGAGGAACTTAATTAAACTGTGCGTATTACTCAGGCATAAGATGAAATACTGTCATCTGTGACAATACAGATGGACTTTGAGATCATCATGCAGAGCGAAGTAAGCCAGATAGAAAAAAAAACAAGAACCAATATGACTTCACTGATATGAAGAATATAAAACTGAAAGCAACAAAGAAGCAGACACTCATGGACACAGTCAACAGTTCAGTGGTTACCTGAGGGTAAGGGAGAGGGGGCGGTAAGAGGAGGGAGGGGGTGCTGCAGTGGGGGGAGTGATGCTCATAGCTACTGAGTGGCCTTACTCCACTCCTGGTGGGGACATCAGAAGGGGGATGAAAAGGTACAATTCATGAAGCCACTTGGGACTTGAAAGAAGAGGTCAAACCTGAGATATATCAAATGCCAGCTGGGCCTTCTGTGTGAGCAGCCATGCTCCTAAAAGTGAGTTTTGTTGAAGGGATTTCTCTCCTGGGAACAAACCCTCTGGCATTCAGAACTCCTACACTATAAGCTCTGCATAATCACATGCTCTCCTGGGACATGGAGAGGCCTGCTCTACAGTATGAGAACTACTCACCAGAAATGGGGTCATACAGTCTCAGCAGGAGGGACACAACTGTTGACTTGCCAGAGCCACTGGGGCCAACCAGCGCCATGACCGACCCTGATGGGATAGAAAGGCTAAAGTCCTGGAATATAGGCACCTCTGAGCGACATGGGTAGGCAAAATGCACATTCTTGAACTGCAGAGCACCCTGGAAGCTCTTCTCATTTAGGATGAGCCCCTCTGAAACAAAAGATGGAATACTAATTACCTAACGCAAGGACCAAACTCATGGCTAAGTCAGTCAGTTTCTATGTGTCTGGCTCACTAGGGGTGGGAGCTCTTACTGGGCAGTCAGGAAGAAGCCTCTGGGAAAGGCTCACTGAGCCTGCCGGCCACCGACTGTCCAAGACACTACACACAGGCGGTCATGTTTGAGAGGGAGACACGACTGTCCTAGCTTTACCAACAGGACACAGAGGCTCAGGGCCAATAACCTGCCCAAGCTAACGGAATTAGCTTCCACCCTCCCACTGTCTCTGTCGCTCCTGTGGCCCAGGGTTTATCTCACCTACTGGAAATCAATATTTTAAGACTAATGATAAACAGAAGCATTGCACAACAGCCATGAGGGTCAGAGGTCTATGTAACCTGTTAGTGACCTGGGAGAGGTTGCCAGTTTTCCCCTGTTGGACTCATTCCCCAGCCTATGATGCTGGGGAGTACTGGGCATTCACTTACTGACCTGAACTTACCAACAATGCCTCAGGGATCAGTGAGGGCTGGGGAGGGATAATGCTCACAGCCACTCTAGTCCAGGCTACACAGCTGCCCCAAGTGCTGCTTCCAGGGACACAGGTGACAGAAGACATGGCTCTGCACAATTAGCAGCATCAGCACCACCTTATCCCGAAAGCCAAGAAATTTAGAGGCTTTGGAATGTGTGATGCCTTTTCTTTTCCTCCCACCCTGCACTCAAACATCAAAATCATTAGGAAGACAAACCAGGTGGCTGGGTGGGGCCCTTCCTATTGGCCTGCCTGGGCTGTACTTGCCACCATCCTGCTGTTGGAGATTGACTATGGGCAGCACACCATGTGGTCAGCCCCAGGCTTTCAGGGACATCCCCGAGCCCTCTGGCCATCCTCTTACTGCCCATCCTTCTGATGACCCTTTCCCTGCCATGTGACAGGGATGTCCTAGTCATGCTCATTCCTCATAAGTAGGACAGGCAGCTGGCCTAACTATCCAAAGCCACATTTGTTTAATGACAGTGAAGAAGAAACACATTTCAGACCCACCATTAAAAGGAAGCTCCGGCTTTCTCTCAAGGAGCTCCCAGAGGCGTCCCCCAGCACCCAGCCCTTTCATTAGCTCCGAGTAGAAGGAGCTCAGACCTGAGGACAAGAAGTTAACATCAATCATCAGAAATAGGAAACAGCCATTCGCTACTCCCATCCATCTGGGAACAGCAACAACTTGCTTTTAATTTATAAAACCTGTTACTCTCAAAAAAGGATTTGAGGCAGCTGCCTGGGAACCCATGCTCAGAATGCCCTCTCATACTCTTGCTCTCCTTTGGCTTCTCCTCCTCCAATTCCATTGATTTCTAATAAGGATTTAATATTTGATCAGGGAATTTACAAATACATGTAGCCATACTAATCAACCACTGAATCAAAATCAGTGCTACAGAGAAAGTCTACCTAATCAAAAACAGAGCAATATACCTGTAAATAAAATATAATGCTTACCCCATACTTAAAAGGAATATAAAATATCCCAGTATTCATTGTAAATTTATATCCACAAAAATCAAACCTCTGTTTCAGGTACTCAAAAATTCAACTTTACTAGGCTAATAACAGAAAAGAAATTTGGTAATGTTAATATTCCAACAATTTCTTCTTAAAGTCATCTTTTTCCCGTTCAGTAAGTCTTTTCATTTTATTAATGGTTTCCTTCACTGTGCAGAAACTTTTTAATTTGATGTAGTCCCATTTGTTTATTTTTGCTTTTGTTGTCCTTGCCCAGGGAGACATATCATATAACCAATGTCAGAGTTTACCACCTGTTTTCTTCTGGGAGTTTTACAGTTACAGGTCTTTCATTAAAGTCTTTAATCCATTTTGAGTTTATTATTGTATGTAGTACATATGAGCCATCCAGTTTTCCCAACACCATTTACTGAAGAAACTGTCATTTTCTCATTGTATATTCTTGCCTCCTTTGCCATAGATTAATTGATCATATAGGTATGGGTTTATTTCTGGGCTTTCTGATTTGAATAGACATTTCTCCAAGGAAGATATATATACATGAACAGACATATGAAAATATGCTCAATGTCACTAATCATGAGGGAAATGCAAATCAAAACCACAATGAGATATTCACCCCACACCTATCAGAATGGCTAACTGTAAAGTTAACAAATAAGTGTTGGTGAGGATGTGTAGAAACTAGAACCCTCCCTGCACTGTTGGTGGGATGGAAAATTGGTGCAGCCACTATAGAAAACAGTATGGAGATTCCTCAAAAAATTAAAAACAGAGCAACTGTACAACTCAGCAATTCTACTTCTGGGCAGTTATCCAAAATAAAATGAAAATACTAATTTGAACAGATGTACGCACCCCTATGGTCATTGCAGCACTATTTACAATAGTCAAGATATGGAAGCAACCCAGGTGTCCCTCAATGGGTGAATAAAGAAGAGGTGGTACATATATACTATGGAATATTACTCAGCATAAAAAGAATAAAATCTTACCATTTGAAACAACATAGATGGACCTAGAGGGTATTATGCTAAGTAAAATAAGTCATACAGAGAAAGACAAATACTGTATGATTTCAGTTACATAAGGAATCTAAAACCAACAAAACAGAAACAGACTCATAGATACAAAAATGAAACTGATGGCTGTCATATGGGAGGGGAGTATGAAGAGATAGGTGAAAAAGGTAAAGGGGTACACACTTACAGTTATAAAATAAATAAGTCATGAGGATATAATCTACAGCACAGGGAATACAGTCAATGATACCATAGTAACTCTGTACAATGACATATGGTCACCAGACATATTGTGGGGGTCACATCATAAAGTATATAAATGCAGAATCAGTATGTTGTACACCTGAAACTAATATAATATTTTCACCTTTAAACTAATCATAGTTAATGATTTAATTAATGACTTAAAAACACCAAGTACACTGGTCCTTCTCAACTGCCAGAACACAGTCTTATAACACTGTCCCTCAGTTAGGATGCTGGAAAAATGCAATTCAAATATTCTTTCTAAGGTATATTTGTGCACGGATTTGTGTATATTTGTGTAGGGTACGTTGGATTAAAACTTTCAGGGTGAATTAAACATGCATTAAGTAGAAACAGGTCCAGATAAATCGAGCCAACTGATCTTTGACAAGTGAGTAAAGGCAATTCAGTGGAGCAAGGACAGTCTTTTCAACAAATGGTGCCAGAACAACTGGACATCTACATGCAAAAAAATGAATCTAGACACAAATGTGACACTCCTCACAAAAATTAACTCAAAATGAATTATAGACCTACGGTAAATGTAAAATGCAAAATTATAAAACTTCTAGAGGACAACAAAGGAGAAAACTTAAATGACTTTGGGTTCAACAAGGACTTTTTTAATATAACAGTAAACAATATATGAAAGAAAAAAAATTGATGTTACACTTCATTAAATTAAAAACTTCTGCTCTGCAAAGAGAATAAGACAAATCACAGGCTATAAGAAAATCTTTGTAAAACACTTATTTTATAAAGGACTGTTATCCAAAATATACAAAGAGCTCTTAAAACTAAACAATAAGAAAATAAACAACCCAATTAAAAAATAAGCCAAAGACTTGGACAGACATCTCAATAAAAAAGATGAACAGATGGTAAATAGCATATAAAAAGATACCGGTATGTGATTTGAGAATTGCAAATTATAACAATGAGGTACTACTATACAACTGTTAGAATGGCAAATATCCAGAGCACTGACACCACCAAATGCTGGTGAGAATGTGGAGCAACAGGAACTCCCACTCATTGCTGGTGGGGATGCAAATGATGCAGCCACTTGGAAAGACAGTTTAGGAGTTTCTTTTAACAATAAACATACTCTTACCATGCAATCCATCACTCATGCTTTTGAAATTTACCCAAAGGAGTTGAAAACTCACGTTCACACAAAAACCTATACGTGGATGTTTACAACAGTTTTATTCATGATCACCACAACTTGGAAGCAATCAATATGTCCTCTGGCAAATGATGGATAAACAAACTGTGGTCCATCCAGAGAGTGGAATATTATTCAGCACTAAAAAAAAATGAGCTATCAAGCCATGAAAAGACATGGAGGAAACTTTAATGCAAATAAGTGAAAGCAGCCAATCTGAAAAGGCTGCATTCTGTGTGATTTCAACTCTATGATATTCTGGAAAAGGCAAAACCATGGGGACAGTAAAAGGATCAGTGGCTGCAAGCATGAGGGGGAAAAGAGGGGTATATAGGGAGAGCACAGAGGGTTTTTAGGGTAGTGAAACTATTCTTTATGACACTATCATGGTAGAAACATGTCTTTATATGTTATTTGTTCAAACCCATAGAATGTATACTACCAAAGAGTGACCCCAACGTCAACTGTGGACTCTGGGTGATGATGACATGCATGTGTAGATTTGTCAACTGTAACAAATGTACCATCTGGTGGGGACGCTGATAGTAAGGGAGGCTGTGCTTCTGTAGGGGCAGGGAGTATGTGGGAAATCCCTGTAATTTCTGCTCAATTTTGTTGTGAACTTAAATTTCCTCTAAAAAAAAAAGTCTATTAATTGAAAGAAAGTGGGGGTGGGTAGGAAGAGGGAGGTGAAGGGAAGGCATCTATCCAATACAGTAAAGAGTTGAGACTCTAAAAAGTAAACAAACAAAAAAAACCCAAATGGCCCTGGATGAATGAAATGAGGTTTGTCTATATTGTGAAGTATTATTCAGCCATAAAAAGGAATGAATTACCAACCCATGCTACAATGTGGGTAAACTTTGAAAACACGCTAAGCAGAAGAAGCCAACATACAATGCCACATAATACATGATTTCATTTATAATAAGTATCTGTAATAAGTATATACACAGAGACAAAAAGCTAACTGTGGTTGCCAAGGTCTAAGAAAGGGAGGTGTATGGAGACAGACTATTGAATGAATATGGGGTTTTCTTTTAGGGTGATAAAAATATTCGGGTGATTGTACAACATTGTGAATGTAATAAATACCACAGAATTGTGAACTCTAAAATGGTTAATTTTATGTTGGGTAAATTTCACCTCAATAACAAGACAAATAAATAAGAAAAATTCACTGGAGTTAAGCAGAAAGATGTAAGAATGTCCTGTGGTACAAAATAAATGAGGATGCTTTTCTTCAAAGTGCACTTCAGACCCTCTCTCAGCAGAAAATGTAGAATTTGATTTTTATTGTTGTTTTAATATGCTACTAAGCAGAAACCAACATGTAAAAAGTCATATTTAATAAATAAAATAGAATTTCTTGTTTGTAGATCCATTATAGAATTACTTTAAACAGTGAGCATTTAGAATCTAACTCAGAAGCTCCAGTGGCACAATCGGTTAGCGCGCGGTACTTATATAGAATCTAACTCAACTTATTGACTTAAATTCCCATAGCCTTGGGCACCTGTTTAGGTTGTAAATGTGGGAAACTGGTGGTGATAGGTCCCTAGACACCTACCTATACTCCTAACCCCTTCCCCATGTCCAGATGACAGCTGTTATACAAGACAGTTGATTGACCAGAGTCATAGGACAGCCTGTGATGAACGAAGTCATATTTCCCCAAAGTCCTTCACACAGACAGAGCTTCTGTAGCTCCTTCTATAACCAGGGAAGTGACTGACTCCTAGTGGACTACAACTATTTCCAAACTAACTCTGTGCAAGACACGGGTGTGAACTTGTCAGGCCAAAAGGGAGGGCAGTGGAATACCCCAAAAGAGGCAGTTTCTATCCATCAAATAGTGTAGAAAAAAAGGGGGTGGGGGAAGAGGGACTAAGAAAGATCAGATCAACTGTGGCGGAAAACATAATCTTAGGGGAGGCCAGGGAGGAAAGCTGACAGGGGTCAAGCATGGAATGTGAACAGAAAGGCCACAGAGAGGGGAAGAGTGGTGGCAGGCAAATCCATTCTGAGGGGGGATAAAGACCATGCTGCATGGAACCCTACAGCGCAGCAGGCTCTACCCAGGGCTGGAGAAGACAAAGCAATACCATTATCCCTGGATCCTCCTAACTGACCCTCTCCCTTCTCAAGTCACTCTGCAGCCTGAAATATCTTCATCAGGTTTTCCTTCAAGACCAGCCAGCAGAACTAAAATGCTATTTTAGGAGTCGCTGAAAACCTCAGCGCAAAAAGTATCCTCACTTGCCTTCAGATGTCTAAGGAAGTCTTTAATAGAATCTTGAAAATAAAACTTATGCTAAGGTGTCACAGTGGGGTACTCAAGTTCCAGTAATGTGACCTGAAGCTATTTAACCCTTCCATCTCAATTTTCAAAAAGGAAAACAAAAAGCAGGAAATCATTGGCTGCTCGTTGGCTGGGGAAGCAGGCAAGGTACAGAAAAGACTTCACAGATTCCACACAGCTTCACGTCCATGGACCTTGCTGCCCTTCACTCAAAAATGGACAATAACAGCTGAACTCAAATTCTTGACAAAAGCAAGCAACTCTGTTTCATGCACTTTATATTTTTGACTGTTCATTAGTTTTGAAGGTAGCTGACTTTGTACAGGACTCTTCTTCCCCAGTGACTTGCTGATTGTGAAACTGTCACTTCTGTGGAATAGTGGGTCTCTTGTACACACCTGTTCACACAGTCCTCCCTCCTCCCTGCACCTACTTCACAAGCAAAGTGAGTGAGGTGTCTTAACATGCAGGTTAGAAAATGCTGCTCCTGAGTGACCCTGAGTGCAGTGAGTGATCAATCGATGGAGGCCTGCAAAAACCTAAAACTCCCCAACCAAGGAATTGCTTGCCTATGTGGGAGGATCACATGTATCTTCATTTTTTCTTTCAAGGTTAAGTTGGAATAACATTCTAGGAAATGGTTTTTTGAACTGAAGTTACTTGATGAGAGGTGGAGTAATGGGGAAGTTAAGTTTTTATTTCAGAACCCAACTTTTCATTTGTAACTCCCCAAGCCTATTTAAATTATATACCTCCAATGCTTAATCCAACCCAGAAAGCATACATTAGGAAGGAAGAGAGTTCACCCACTGTCATGTGGGCACTGCCCATCAGCAGTCCTCCTTTGTACAGGACAGAAAGCACAATCAGGTTCCCAGAGAGCCCAGTCTGTCGATGGAAGAAAACACAGAAGTCAGCTGGGAACCAAAGACCCAAAACACAAAAAGCATTAACGTAGCCTCTAATATCCTTTTTGCATTTAACTATCGCAACAAGATTTTTCTAAAATATTATGTTTAAATCTGAATTTCAAATAAGAAGTACTTTGGGGGAAGCCGGGATGGCTCAGTGGGTTAAGCGCTCGCTTTGCAGCCCCGGAGACCAGGGATCGAATCCCGGCTCTGGCCCATGCGGACCCATATGCTGAACTGGGGAGTGCCCCCAAGTCAGTTCTTGCCGGGGCCTATGCAGGAGGCTCCCGGCCCAGTTCCTGTCCCGTGCAGCCCCCTGCCCTCTTGTGGAGTGAAACTATATGGAAAACTAATGATGTACAACTATGGAGACTGCTCTGGGCCCTCCCCCTTCTCTCTGTATCTCTCTCTCTCTCTCTGTCAAAAAACAATAAAAATAAAAATCTTTCAAATAAGAAGTACTTTTAAAATATTGCAATATTGAAAGAAATTATCTCATCAACATGGAAACCTAGAAATTACATCACTCATCTGATTCCTATTTTGCAATATCTACTCAGTTTGCAAAGGAAAATAGTATCATTAAGGGTTCCCTCCCTATCCAGAATTGGCATCTTGTTTATGTTCTAACGTGATGCGCTGGGCCAACACCATACTGACAAGCTGGAGTCTTGGATCTCATCTGCCTGACCTGTGTTAGGTGTACGTGGTCTCTGGTCAGTGCTGCCGTCTATAGCCTCTTTCCTTATCTGTTAAATTACAGCCATTTCTGAATCATCTCTGACATTCTTTCCTGTTAAACATATTGTGAACTCATGGTGACACTTTGGTTCAATGTTCTATTTGAGCTCATTGTGATCAATGTGGTCAGTTTTTACATGTTCTTCTTAAAGTATACCGGTTATTCTGGATAATCTTCAGAGGTCTCAGAATGACCTAGGGACTCTGTTCACACAGGTTGCTGCTCCACCGCCGAGTTTCAGGCACAGCACGCCTAGAGGAGAGCTGGGAGTCTGCATGATGGGCAAGCCCCAGGTGAGGCTAGCATGGCTGGTCTGGACCACATTTTGAGATTGAGTATCTGATCCCATACTGTTAGGTTTCACTACCCATTGTCTTTTCTTTAATTACATTTACTTTTTTTCCTCCTCTTTCACAAAAATATTTTTAAAAGGCAATTCTTAGTCTTGAGGTAGAATAAAATTATTTTCAATTTATGGTAAGAGACA
Organism: Craseonycteris thonglongyai; assembly: GCA_004027555.1. NCBI lineage: Eukaryota > Metazoa > Chordata > Mammalia > Chiroptera > Craseonycteridae > Craseonycteris > Craseonycteris thonglongyai. The sequence goes on from PVKE010004802.1 coordinate 32,011, forward strand.
CAGAATAAAAATCTCTCTCAATGATAATATCTACCCTTTTCACATTTTCCCAAATGATGTACTTACTGCTCCAAAGAAGCCTGCTCGAGCCAATGCCTCCTTCCTTGCTAATTGCATCACATAGTCCACTCTGCTGGTGTATTTTTCTATTTCAGTCATTTCTTTCCCAAAAGCTCGAACAGTTCTTATATTTCCCATACGTTCCTCAGCTAGCTGAGAGAATAACAGACTTATTTCAGGGGGAGCAAGGCCACATTTTAATATTTCTAGGGGCACAATTAAAATGTGGTTCTCATTTTTAAGACACAATCAATGGAAAGCTGCTGGTGATACATGACTAAGTCAAAAATAAGTTACAAAGCAGAGTACACAGAACAATTGTATTTTTGGAAATTGATATCTATACATATGAACATCATATATATAGGTAGATAGAAAGATAACCAAGAGAGTAGGAAGATAGATATTGAAATATGTCTTTATGCAGAGAAAAAGATATATAAAAAGAACAGACTCCAAAAATGTTAATAATGTTAATTCTGAGAGGTAGGATTATGCATGTTATTTTTTTCTCTTTATATTTTCAAATTTTCAATGAGAGACATATGATAAAAATATAACAACTATTTTTAATGTTTTAAAAAGATACTATTTGGACAGCATTGAAAAGCTACATTTATTAATCAATGTGTCACCTAGAAAGTTCTAAAAATATGATTAGTTTTTTCGTCCAAGAAATAGTGATGAGAAGAAGTAAGAAGTTTGTGGAGTGTTCAGGGGTGTTGGACCCACTCTGATGTGTGGGCAGTGAGCCAATCTAGAAGGCGGAGTGTCTCAGGGGTCAAATGTAAGGAGAAATAGCACTTCTTGAGATGCCTGAGCACACTCCTTAGGGTGTCCCCCATGCTGGCTCTTGAGCTCACTCAGTGAGCACCACACCAGGAGAGGGCCTTTACCTGAGTGGCTTGTGCCAGCGAGTCCTGGGTGATTTTGGTCAGTTTCCGGAGATATCGTCCATAAATCACAGCGAGGATGGATATTGGAGGCACCACACTCAAAACAAAAGTGGCCAGATGAGGTGAGACAAAAAACTGCCAAAAACAAAAGCCAAAAGGGGTGATATGGCAACTGCTGGAGGAACGGTGGGAACTTCTTACCCCCCATGCTGTACCATGGCTGGTACCACGCTATATACATAAGGCCACGTTGTTCAACAACAGAGGAGGGACTGGTCAGGCCACAGCAGGATCTCTGTACTCAAATTGGACTGCCTCAGGGACACTGAACACCAGAGCAATTTGTCTCACCAAGAAGACCAAGATGGCAGAGATCGTAAAACACGCATTGTCTGACAAGCAGGAGGACTTCACGGGAGGCCACCACTGACAAGTGAGGGAAAGGTGGCTCAGTGGACTCAGCATGAGGAGACGCCTACAGCTGGAGCTGTTCAAAGAAACAGGCAACTTCTAGAAGTGACAAAGTGGGTTTTCCTGTCAACCCTGCAATTCGATGATTATATTTTAAATTACACTAGTATCCCTTCAACAACTTACTAAAATATGCCAAATCTCACTTACACAGGAACTAGCAGAACTGGTATCAGGAAAAGTTGCCCACTGAACAACCAATCACACATCCACTTACTCATTTGACAACTCATCACTGAAGACTTGCCTGCAGCAAACATGGCCCAGGCACCTGGGAGAGAATGATGGGTGTGGAGTTTCATCCAAGGGGAGGGGAGAGGTGGGAGTTAGAAGGTGAATAGGTAAAAGAGAGAATAGCTTCTGGTGTAGTATGGTCTCAGGAGAGCATGTGCACAAAGGCCCAGAGGCAAGAAGGGCCCACCCTAAGCAGATAAGTTCAGTCCAGCACGGTGCTGGGATGATGGTCGCCACAGGGACACATGCAGGGCAGTGCTGTGCTCAGGGCAGGCCTGATAGTTCTGGGGCCTAAATGCAGCTGAGCTCGGTTGAACCAAGTGCATGGCGTCCTCTGCAGTGGGAGCAGGAATGTCCATAGGACCTCTGGGACCTGAGTGCACTGTCTTAGAACCACTACCTTCTGAAGACTACTGCAGGGTCGTATCAGCACAAAGGAATGCTGGAATAACAGGAGCACGTATCTCACTGCTAGGAAGGGAGCTCTCACAACCACAGTACTAAACTGGCAGGATGGCATAGCCATCACTAGTTCATGCAAGCAGGCTTACCATCAATCAGGTCCAAGGAGCTTGTGCAAGAGAAACAGTCATACTTGCATTCCTCTGGAGCTGAAGACCAAGTCCTGGGTGATGTCACCTCTGAGGCCCTGGCATGGCCTAAATGTTTATGTGCCCCCAAAATACATAGTTAGATACCCTAACGCCATGTGGCTATATTTTAAGATGGGGCCTCTAAGAAAGAAATTAAGGTGAAATGAGGTCATAAAGGTACAGCCCTAATCTGAAAGGATTGGTGTCCTTATAAGAGAGACTCCAGAGTCTGCTGTCTCTGCACAAGCACCAAGGGAGGCCACATAAGCTTATAGCAAGAAGTCAGACACATATAGCCAAGAAGAGAGGCCCCAGAGGAGCCAGCCCTGCTGACACCTTGACTTGGGACTTCCAGTCTCCAGAACTGGTAGAAAGAAAACTCTGCTGTTTAAGTCCCTGGTCTGGAGCTTTTCATCATGGCAGCCCGGCTAAGAAAGGCGCTTCAGATTAGCCCTTGGCCTACATTGAACAGTCTTTAACTGTTACAAATGAGGCTCCTAACCCCTCCTGAGTCCCAGAAGTATTAATATTTCAAAAATGATGCTTTAGTGCAGGAAGGGTTTTGTTCCAGAGCTATGCTTCTCTCCTGGCCGGGAAATGTGAGATTTTAAAGCTGGTTTCCATTCACTAAGTCAGAGTTACAGGTTCTCTCTGGCCTAAATGTCACATGGGACAGAGACAGGAACCCAAGCTTTTCCACCTGTGAGAAAGAAATTACAGTCCTCATTCTGGAACCTAGACTTGTACGGTCTGAAATTATCATCTCACATAGCTGCTGGCACTTTGAAATGTGCTTAGTGTGACTGGGGAAATGAATTTTTTATTTTATTTCATTTTAACTAACTAAAATTAAATTTTAAAAACTAATACTTCATTTCTATTCAGTCATTGGTAAGGTATGTCTGGAAAACTTGATCTCTCAATCTACTTTTCAAACAAGTATTTCCAATGAAAATTTAGCATCCAGATTGAGATGTTTTATAAGTATAAAATACATACTGGATTTTGAAATCTTAACATAAAGACATAACATAAAACATCTAATTAATAATTTTTATTAATTATATGTTGAACTGATAGTATTTTGTCTATATTGGTTTAAGTAAAATATATTATTAAAATTAATCTCATCTTTCTTTTTCCTCTTTAAAATGTGGCTACCAAGAAACATTAAATTACGTATGTGGCTTGTGTCACATTTCTACTGACCACAGTACAGGTCTGAGGACAAACAATGTCTGAAGCAGCAAAGCAAGCAGATGGGACAGTGCTCACACCATTCAGTCAAGGAGGAGACAAAGGCTGATGGCATCTACCCTCCTTCTCAGAGAGGAGGAAAGGAGGTGACTGCTTGGTTGTCAAGATAGTGTGGCAGACACACTGCTTTTGGGGGATGTAAGCCACTGTATTCCTCTAACCCACTTCTCAGACCTAAAGCGTTCCTTTGACTGTTGCTCTTTTCCACCTGCACACATTTTCAGAAAACCGAGGCAATAATGTAATCTTTTCTGAATGCAGTGGCCCATTCTGCAAATGAGAATTCACTTGGGAGAAATGTAGGTGCAGGAGGCAATGTGGGAAGAAGCAGTTTCCATGTTCCCGAAGCCCCTGTGATAGCACTCTGGGCTAAGTGGCTATGGGGTGATGAGAACAGACCTCATACAGGGAGACCTGGTGTGGGCTGAGCCCTGCCCAGGAGGCATCAACAAAAGCCCACCAACATACCATCATGCCAATACCGACAGAAGCCTGGACCCCGGCCCTGAGCCCGTCCGAGAGGTTTTCAGTCACCGAGCGTCCCAGGAGTGCCGTGTCTGAGGAGAGGCGGTTAATCAATTCTCCTGTGCGGGTCTTGTCAAAGAAAGCAACCTCCTGCCTCAGGATGGAGGAGAATAACGAAGCTCTGAGCCTATTGACAATGCGCTGACCTGTAAAAGCAAACAGGAACAGCTCCGCTTGGGTGCTGACCACCAACACAGCACTCAACTCAATGCCATCATCACCTCTGCTGGTGCTATGGCCCCCAAGCTACATCTAGGGCATCTATCGATCTGGTGGGACAGACTCACCTGCACCCTGGCAGGTAGATAGGCATACACTTGTAACAAACTAGAGCTCTCTTAGTAACTACAGATTGTGGACATTGGGCAGAGGCTGCCGTGATGAAATGAATATCACTATTTACAAAGTCATGTTACTGCATTACCTGCCCAAAACTAATTGCAGTCCTCCTTGGCAACCCTTTTCTGTATTGATCTTTCAAATAAGAACAACTGGTTGATTATCTACTAAGTATTTATTTTATTAGAAAAATGGTGAGCAACCGACATGGAGTCGGGCATCTAGGCTCTGGCATGATTGTGGCAAGTCACTGACCTGGAGATGTTGTGAGGTGATCAGCCAGCTCTGACTGCAGGGGACAAGCATGGAACCACTCTCTCAGGAGGGCTGAGAGCACCAGCCTGACAGGCCTGTTTTCTAGTCTCCCTTAGATAAACAGGGCTGTCTCCTCACAGCTCAGCCCCAGCTTCTGTGAAAGGAGAAGACAGCCAGCCCTCGGTCTGACTCCATCCCCAGCTCAGCACCTGGACAGATAAGAGTCATCTGTCCAGAAGAGAGGGAGAGCCTGGGCCTGTGTGCTTCCTCTGCCTGCTGGTGGTGAGGGACAGGGGAGGGGAGGGACAACACACTCCCCAAGATGAGGGCTTTTACCTGAAGTCTGCATGAGGTACACGCGGATGGCGTTGGCAGCAGCACCACACAGGAACACGCCACTGAGTGCCAAGCAGAGGCGGGTCAGGCTGTTGCTATAATCCACAGTGGGGTTTGTGTAAATGACATCAATTATCCGCCCCAGGAAGAAGGGAGCAGACATGGTGATGACACTGGACACGGCCAGGAACCCAACTGCAGCTACAAGACACAAGCAGCTCTCAGGGTCACTGGCATGTCAGCAAGGGTGGGTGCTGAGACTCTCCTCCCTTCCTTTATCCCTGACCCCTGACTAAGGGAAGAAACCAACAGGGTCTAGGGCCAGAACAAGTAGGGGGACTGAGGGAGGGACTGGTCATCACCAGTACCCGGATAAATGGTGGTCTGTATCACCCTGGCTTGATCATCTCTCCTTGCTAGCAGATCCTGGGCTCTAACCCATCTGGCCAAATTTCTGCTTCTTGACCTGGGTGCTCATCTCAGGTGACATTTTTCTATGTTCACACTATACATTGTCATTCCTTGACATCTGACTATACCTCAGCTTAACCCTTTTAGTGCGACGGGCTGATGTATCGGCTTTTGCATCTCGGGTGAAAAGCACGACGGGCCGATATATCGGCTCATATGTAAACCATAGTTAAAAGCGCTATAACTTACTATATTTTTTTCTCATATGATGTATGACTGAAATAATTACATTTCTTTTTCAGACGATGTAAAAGAATAGTATTATTAACTAATTCAATTTATATAAAACTAAAAAAACCGCATATGGCTATCTAAAACAAAAACTTCATAACTTTTTTTTCCTAAGGTGATACATTTTATTAAATTACCCTTCGCTTTTCTTGCTAGTACTGCTGGCAGAAGGTAGCACTAAGAGGGTTAAAGAGCAAAGTACGTATGCAGGTAAAGCTCTTGATTGTGCCTAGTGTTTCAGAACACTTTAACTTAGGAAAGGAGTAATGGGCATCCATTACACATGTGATATGTTCTATCTTAACCCTCTTAGTGCTACCTTCTGCCAGTGGTACTAGTGAGAAATGTGAAGGGTAATTTAATGAAATGTATCACCTTAGGAAAAAAAACGTTATGAAGTTATTGTTTTAGATACCCATATGCAATTTTTTTAGTTTTATATAAACTGAATTAGTTAATAATAGTACTGTTCTTTTACATCATCTAAAAAAGAAATGTAATTATTTAAGTCATACATCATACAAGAAAAAATAGGGGAAGCCAGGATGGCTCAGTGGGTTGAGTGCTCACTTTGCAGCGCCGGGGACCCAGGATCGAGTCCCAGGCCCGGCCTGTGCGGACCCATGTGCTGAACTGGGGAGTTCCCCCAGTTCGGTTCTCTCTCTGTCTCTGTATCTCTCTCTCACTCTCCCTCTCTCTCTGTCAAAAAAAATATATATATATAAGTTATAGTGCTTTTAAATATCGGCCTGCTGCACTTTTAGCCCAAGATGTAAAAGCCAATATATATCGGCCCGTCGCACTAAAAGGGTTAACTTATAAATACATGCTCCTATGTGTATGCAAAAATATACATTCAAGGATGTTCCTTGTACCAGCAATACTCAAAATATGCCAAGCAGCCATCAATAGGGAACAAGTTAAATCAAGACAGAGCTGTCATCAAAAAGAAGGGGGATTCCAGGATGGCTCAGCTGGTTAAGCGCTTGCCTTGCAGCCCCAGGGTTGGGGAGGATCAAGTTTTGGCCCTGGCCCTTGCCAACCCATATGCTGAACTGGGATGTGCTTCCCATGTGGGAGGCCCTGGTTCAGCTCCTGCCCAGGTTTACTTACCGTGCAGGAGGTTCCCAGCTCAGTTCCCACTCTGTGTGGCCCCATGCCCACCTGTGTGGAATGAATGATGTCGAAAACTGATGATGTGCAACTATGGAAACTGTTCTGGGCCAACCCCCTTCTCTCTCTGTCTCTTTCTCTTTCTGTCAAAACAATAAAATAAATCTTTAAGAAAAAAAAAAGGACCAGGCAACCCTACAGGTATTGACATGAAGCAACCCAAGACACACTGTTAATGAAAAAAGCCAAGGTCACAAATGCTAACATCTGGGGGGCTTTTTGCTTGGGGGGCGGGGCAGGTGCTGGCAGGACAGGAACTGGTCATGGGGCTTCCTGAATGGGAGCCATGCCCCCTTGAGCTAGGGACTGAACCCGGGGCCTCCCACATGGGAAGTTTGCCCCAGCAAGAACTGAACTGGGGGCCTCCCACTTGGGAAACACACCCTAGTTCAGCATATGGGTCCAAACGGGCTAGGGCCGGGGTTCGGTCCTCAGTTCCCGGGGCTACAACACTAGTGCTTAACCCACTGAGCCATCCCGGCTTCCCCTTGCTTGTGTTTTCAAGTAGACATACACACAGAACCTCTCAGGGGCATAAACAAGAAACAGTAGCACAGGCCCCTTTTGAAGAGTAGTACTGGGTAACTGGGGCCAGGGTATGTGCCACTGGGTGCCTTTGAATTTGGTCCTATTAGGAACCCAACTAGTGGCCCACTGAAAGTCAATGGTGGGAGAGGTTCCTAGGGGAACACGACCTGGATCGAGCCTCCGGATGAAAGTTCCAACACCTGCCAATAGCAGTTACCTCTCCACTTGTTTTGCCTAATGCTCATGGTTCAGCTAAAGGTGTTACAGTGATCCCTCGTTTTTCGCGGTTAATGGGGACCAGAACCTTCCGCGAAAGCTGAAAAACCGCGAAGTAGGACTTGCCCCTAGGAATTTTCTCATTGGTCGATGTCGCACCGGAAACCAATCACGCGCCTTTATGAGAGCCCGTGGGATGGACTCTGAGTCAACTCATCTCTTTGTTTGACATGCAGGGATCCTTCTCTCGCGCGCATCCACATGAAACAACGCTCCTTTCAGCAATGTGGCTGCCGACAGGGTTGTATTTTTTCATTTTTATTTTTTGATGAATGTTTTGGGAAAACCCGCGAAGCACTGAAGCCGCAAACCATGAAGCGCGAAGTGGCGAGGGAACACTGTACTTTTATGTGACCTTAATAAAGAGTACAGAGCAAAGGCGGTGCCAACTTGGTTGTTTAGTTGGCAAATAGCTCTAAGAGGAGAAATGTGAGCCTGTTAAGTAGGGAACATTTCATACAACCCCTCTCACCTCCTTGAGACTATCTATGTCCTCTTCTCAATAAACCTGGTCTGACAACCTGACAGAAAATACAGACTCCCAGCACTGCCTGCCTCACTCCCTCCTCATTCTTATTCCACTTCCCACCTTTGGGCATCCCAAATGTTTCCCTTATTGATCACCTATGTCTTCATTAGGACATAAAAGATCGGTGTCTGTTTGGTTTACTGCTATGTCCCCACAGCCTACAGGGACAGGCACATAGTAAAAGCTCAATAAATATCTGTTGAATGAATGAATAAATAAATTGAAGTTTGGCAAAGGAGGCACAAAATGTTATCAGAGCAAAGTTGTTTTATCAGCCTAAACAGAAATCAAGATCAGGTGGTACAGAGAATTCACATGGAAATAATGCCTTTGCACACAGCCAATCCTAAAATCCATAATCATAATTTGACTAATGTGAACCTGGCCAATGCCATTTTATTTTAACCTAAGACATGGATGCCAAGAAGGACTGAAAGCCCAGGAGGCAGGGAGATGGTCTAAAACTCAGAGTTCTGTAGGACACAGCTGAGATGAACTGGTATGGTCCAGAAGCAGGTGTCCTAATGAACCAGGGCTTAATCTGAAAGCCTTGTCTTGTCTGTCATTGGTAACTAGTCTCTCTAGTCTGTTCTTTTGCCTTAGTGAATAGATCCAATATTATTACTGACATTAATAATTTAGACTTGCAATATACCTGTTTCAGATTTCTCCCTAAACTCAACACACTGAGCACACTGCAGTCCTGAAATTGTGCCTCTTGCTTGCTCTTAATCCTTGCCTGAAGAGTCTTCAACAACTTCTATTCTGTCTCTTGACAGAGAGCTTAAAGTAGCTTTCTGTTACCTTCATTCTACTGAATCATGGCATTCGGTGAAAGAAATGCACTTCAGAAGAAGAGAGAAAGACAACCTAAAATATAGACTGCTGGTAGGAGGGCTCTGGAAGACAGTGAGCTTAGTGAGAGGACTGAGGTTTGAGGTGGATGAAGGAAGCATGCCTACCATTTGCAGCCCAGGGCATAGATCTGGTGATCAGCATGAAGCTTGGGCAGGTACCTGTCCCCACTGTCATTCAAGGACTAAAGATGCAGCACTAAGGAGCTCCCACCACTATCTGAAGCATTTGATATGCATTCTCTCCCTCAACTCTACCAAAAACCGTCTTGCTATCCTTGTTTATTTCAGAGAGGAAACGCAAGCACAGAGAGGTGAGGGAGCTCGCCCAAGGCCACCCAGTTCAAATGACATAGAACCACATTCTGAGACCAAGCCTGTCTTCCTCATCATCCCATATTACAAGCAAAGGAAAAAAAGCATAGGTCTAGCCTGGGGGTTAGGGTGGGGCCTCATGGGGAGGGAAGAGTGGCAGCAGGTTCCAGATTATAAAGGAGAACGGATTTAGCAGCAGGCAGGTCTGCTAGGACTTCAGGTTGTGCAGTAAGAGTCAGATTTGCATCTGAAACGATCCACTCTGACAGTCTGCAGAATGAAAGGGAGGACTGGAGGCTACAGTTAAAAGTTTTCCTACGTGCCAGGAGAGAGGGGAACTAGGGGAAGCTAGGTAGTGGGTAACAAAAAGGGATAAGGAAGGTGGCCAGGATTAGAGATTTTTTTAAAGATTTATTTTATTGTTTGACAGAGAGAAAGACAGAGACATAGAAAAGGGGGAGGGCACAGAGCAGTCTGCACAGTTGTGCATCATCAGTTTCAACACTGTTGCATTCCACACAGGTGGATATGGGGATGAGCAGGGCGGGAACCAAATGGGGGTGCGGGGCTCCCAAATAGGAAGCATGCCCTGGGCAGGAACCAAACTGGGGGCCTCCCACATGGGAATCATGCCCCTGCAAACTGGGGGCCTCCCACATGGGAATCATGCCCTGGGAGGGAACCTAACTGGGGCCCTCCCATATGGGAAGCACACCCCAGTTCATCATATGGCTCCACATGGGCTAGGGCCATGACTTGACCCCTGGGCCCCGGGGCAACAAGGTGAGCACTTAAGCCACTGAGCCATCCTGGCATCCCCTGGAGATGTTTTTAAGAACTAGACTGTATAGGACCTGAAGACTGGTTGGATTTGGGAGGCATAGGGAGGGATGTTTCTGAAGTTGGGACTGACAGGGTTGGTACCCTAACGCAGCATCTAGCTGTTTGATGGTGAGTCACTCAACCTCTCTGCTTCAGTTTCTTCATCTCTAAAATGGCAATAAAAATAATATCTTCCTCATGGAAATGTTACAAGCAGTAAAGCATCTGGCATGGCACCCAGTATCTAGTAAACAATAAATGTTAGCTATTATCTTTACCACAGCTGTCATTGCCCAGAATCAACAATGACCCTGTGTCTGGCTTCGGCAAATGTGTTCACACAGAGGTCCTTCTCTGAGAGAGGGGACAGAGAAAGGGAGCCTCAGGTAACTTGGGTCTTTAGTCATGCTGAATTTTCAGGTGTCTAGAGGGCATTTTTGCAAATGCAGGCAGGCAATACAGGGAACAGAGTAGAGGAAATGTGCAGGTCAGAGGCTGAAGTGAAGGAGCCCGGCCTAAGATGCACGGGGAAGGAGGTGCAGACCTCAGGACTGACAGGCTAGTGGGAGGCAGAGTTCAGGAGGGTCCTTGGGTTTGTAGAGTGACCTGTAGAACAAAGGTTGAGCTCTGGCATATCTGTGGCAAGGCCAGGCTGTCAGTTTGTGGTACGGAATTAGGAACCTGTGCCACATCAGCATCAGGGGGCCTGCCTTTGACCCCAGCACTTGCTGTACATAGGCATATGATGGGAGCCACCTATGTGATTTAAAATTTTCTAGTTGTCACATGAAAAAGAGTAAAAGAAACAGGTAAAGTTAATTTCACTAACATTTTATTTGACCCAATATATCCAAAATATTACTTGACATGTAATCAACATAAAAAAGTTAAGATATTTTACGTTTTTTATACTAAATCCTTTCAAAATCTGGTGTTATTTACAGCTATATCAATTCTGACTGTAGCACATTTTGCAGCATAGTTAGGGAATGTTAATGTTTCTTTCAGATATGGTATTTCCATAACAAACAAACATCCCTGGTTTTCGTTTGGGAGCAGTCTCAATTTCAAAGATTCAGCCTGCCCTCATCAGAACTTCTGTCCTGACTTGGGCTTCAGGAAAAAATCATTCTAATCACTACTCTCTCCTCATTCAATGCATCTACTGCTTTTATCATTCTATTCATACTGGTCACTTCACAGTTCATCTTCATAAAATAGCACTTACGGTGGTACAAATTCAGCGAAAGCTCCTGGCGAGCACCAGCTTCTAAGAATGGTCCTAATCTCAAACCACACAAGCCATTATCAGTAATTTAAGTGGGAGGCACCTTCCCAAGTCATTCAGAGGCCCTAAATGATCATGTTGGGGGTCGAGGGATGGAGGTGCACCTTTCAGTTTGACTAGAACCTGCCCGGGAAGTGTGAGGAAGGCAAGCTGTTTCTGCCAAAGAGGCCCACCCTGAAAAAAACTTCCAGGCTGGCAGCATCCTTATAATGCCATAGGACCATAAGGGCCCACAGCTCACTCCTAAGACCCAGCTTTATGTATTCCAGTAGCTGCCTGACTCACTGGGATGGTCAGAGCCCTCAGCAGCCTTTTCTATCTACCAGGCTCAGCAAGAGGGCTCTGGTCAATTACTTCTTATCCCATCGGTCCACATGGGGTTCTTCAGTGAGCCTATGCAGTTTTTAAGACTCCTTTTGGCCAAGGTGATAAGATGAAGAATCATCGGGGTGGGGGGGTGGGGGAGTCTGCAAAGCGTCTTTGTTGGCCACAGCTGTAGGAAGATAGCTGGGAAAGTAAGCCTTGGGGCAGAGAGGCCAAGGCAGGTTACGGGACCCCATTTCCTCTAGAATAAGAATGGAAATAATGCTGAAGCTTCTTGGCACACTTCTGTAAACATTTCACAAGGCAGACCCTGTTTTTGAGTTATTGATACAAACTACTTAAGATCAAAGTTTTCTGATCACACAGTTCAGATGGTATATTTACAGACTGCTATACACAGTAGAAAATATTCAAAAGAATAACTGAATTTTTGGAAAAGACTTGTATTTTTCTAAAAATTAACAATTTAATATTGGAATTCCTACTTTTCAACTCAGTTTTTTTTTTTTTTTTTGTCTCTCAATTTAAAAATAGGCATATGTAGACACACGGAGACATACACACACACAAACTGCTCTTTATCTTTAGCACTTCAGAAGTGTATTAACATCTGAGCTTGTTCCTATGATGATAAATTACAAATTAATGTGACCTCTCCCTTCCTGTTAATCCCATAAATGCCTACATCCAGGTTGGCTTCAATATATCATATATAATGACTTCTGAGGAAACCATGTCCCTAATATGGGTTTTTCATCAGATTTCCTCATAAGATACAATATGTATTTATTACCTGTTTAAAAAGAGAAAAAAATTAGTGTACCAACCCCAGACTTATTTCCTCAAATTCTATGTTCACAATTATTCATCATGGCGTATCAAAACAACGTCCCTTTTAAAATGGAACAAGGTGCAGCTCTCGCCTTGTCTCAAGCTGTCTTTTCAACATAGTGGTATGGCAGGACATGTGGGAACTGGGTCAGGGAGTACAGAGACTAGTCATGGAGAGACAAGGCTGGCCTACTCAGCAGGGCTGAGCACACACAGGCACCAGAAAAGTCTGACATCTGTAAAGCCTTCTTGACATTTAATATTTCAGAAACAAAACTGGATCTCCATACCCCAGCAGGATGGCAGACACATCCACAGTGCACAGGGTCTGTGCATCTGGCTCCAGCCTGGGCCTGGCCCTGCCACCCTTCATCTCTTCACCTAAGGTACTTTGTGGCCCTGTGCCATACATGTGAAGAACTAGAGATGAATCAGACAGCCACTGTCTCAAGAGGCTCACAGTCCACAAGAGCACCTAGCTTCAAACTTTTCTTTTAAAAGAGGAAAGAGTCTTTATTTCCATCAATGTCTCTACATACAACCAAGTGATAAAGTAATTGTTTTTATATTCCAGTGATACAAAGAATCCCCCTGCACTTTAATAGTCAGTGAGAGGAAGAATGTCCCCCTCTACGGCCCTCCCCACAGCACCAATCTGCCTTAAAGGACATGTCACTCTCTAGGAGGAGCCTTTCTAAAGCAATGGATTTGCTTTAGATGGATTTGCAGTGGAGAATGTGGGATTGTCATTGGTTTCAAGAGCTGTACCTACAACCTCCCAGGCTCTCTTTCCATGCCCTCGCCATAGTGGCAGTTTTAGTTCTAGTTCTATGGAGTCCCAGCAGGAGCAAAAGCCAGCCCTCTCTGCTCACTAATGTACCTGCAGGGTCTGTCACACAACGAGGAGTGCAATACATACTGACTTAAAAAATGCAGATTCAGAGAAATCTGGTAGACTTGCATTTAATCGTTTCCCTATGGCTAAAATTGAGGAGCTACAGAAAATCACCTGTTTATCTGAATTTCACTTCTTACAAACTTTCATTCTGATTTCTTTTAAAAATTACTCAATTTGGGGAAGCCGGGGTGGCTCAATGGGGTGAGTGCTCACTTTGCAGCGCCAGGGACCAGGGATCGAATCCCGGCCTCGCCCCGGCGGACCCATATGCTGAACTGGGAGCTCCCCCAGTTCAGTTCTCTCTCTGTCTCTCTGTCTCTGTCTCTCTCTCTCTCTCTCTCTGTCAAAAATAAATAAATATTTTTTTAAAAATTACTTAATTATGATTTTGTTGGGTTGTGGTCTAGTTTCTTCTCCAAACTTCTGGAGTTGACAGATCAGTAATCCAGAGCCAGGTTTGACTGTTCTGAACAATGAGGTAACTTCCTATAACTCAGGGAGGCAAAAGCAAGACAAATCTGAAAGGTTAGACTGCTTTACCTCACACAGCAAAGATACCGCTCACTGCGTAATACACCTGCCTAATAAAACACTGTTTTAAAAATATGTATAAGTGCATAATAAAAAATAGGTATGTTTTTCAACTAGAGTTAATGTTTTTAAATAAGAGATGGAAAAACCGCAGGTCATTCTGAATGCTGGCAGAGCCACAGAGGAAGAGACCCAAATTTCTAACAAGGAGACACTCTGCACTCAGGTAATGTTGTCAAGCTAAGGGAACAAACAACTCTTTAAAAAAAAAAGTACCGCGGCTAACCTGAAAAAAACCCATAATTCTGTGAGGTGGGTGCTCCGTCCGGTCCTCCCGGTAGAAATCCCTGGGAAGGAGGCCACCCACTGCTCACGGTGTGGCAAGCCGCCGCCGCTAAGTCCCTTCTTGGTGGCCCCGGGGCCACGCGCTTTGGAAGGTGTGCGCGCTGGCAGAGAGGAAGGAAGAGGACGGGGAGGACCTTACCTGCCAGCCTCCGGCGCTCGGGGTACGCCAACCCCAGGAACTTCCGGGCTTCCGAGCGCCCGGCAGCCGCGGCACGCAGCCGTGAGTCTTCTTTCGGAGCCGCCGCGGCCGCAGGCAATGCCGGCCCACGCCGCCAGGCCTCGTCCCCAGCCCGGGCGGCGAAGGCTAGGCTGCCCGGGAGCCCGACGCGCGGGAGCAGCGCGCCGCGCCGGGCGAGGGCCCCGCAGCTGCAGGCGCCTGGGGGCCGCGCCCACTGCCCCAGGAGCCCCGCGAGGCCCGCTCCGCCGCCGGGGCCGTTTGCACCCCCGCCCAGGCAGCTGCTTGTCCAGAGGCGCGGGCATCGCGCGGCGCCTGCAACCCAGAGGAATCCTGCCCCGGCGCCCCAAGGCCGCAGACGCCCCAGGCCGGTCGGCTGCGGCCGGCACCCGGGGGCGCAGGCAGCCGGAGTCCACGCCCAGGCGACCAGGCCCCGTCTCACGACCAGCTGCAGCGGCCAGGCAGGCGGGCCGCGCATGGTGCCGTGTCCGAGCCGTGTGCCTCAGCCGGCCCGGCCCAGTGCGAACAGAACCTGAGGACCCTCCCGGCCTGGCCCAGCGGAGGGCGTGGACGCGGCGCCGCCCGCCGCCCCGCCCGCTGTCACCCGCCGTCACCCGCTGCATCTGGCCGGCACCCCTCCGCCCACACCACGCCCTCGAGAGCTCACAGCGGCCGTGAGCGGCCGTGAGCGCCCTCCTCGTAGCGCCCCCCACTGGGCCGCCGAGCGCCGCGCGCGCCGACAGGGACCAGGCCTCCGGGAGCGACGAGCACCGCTGCGCCTGCGCACTGGCGCGCCGGGAGCTTTTTCACGCTTGTTTCCTCGGGTCTGAACCTGGGAGCAAAGCGAGTCTTTTCTCATGCGGGCGAACTCGGTGGAGCGCGCAGACGCGATCATTCGATACCCGGCGCAAGGATGTGGCGACGGGACTGAAAGCAAGGCAGGGCGTCGGGACTGTCCACGGCCCCCGCGACTCTGGCGGGGCCGGGTCCTGTCACCCCCTTGCCAGAGCCGAGCACAGATAGGGCTGAGAAGCAGGAACACTGCTGGAGAGAACAGCACGCTTCTGAAATGCATTGTGGAGGAGCTGCTTGGCGAATGGTGGGATTTAGGTATGAATTCTGAGAAGGGGAAGAGATCATTTTATAACGTGAGCCAAAGTGCGAAAGCACACGTGATCGAGGCACTCCGGCTGCTCAGTGTGGGGAGACCAATCAGAATGCAACGAATTTTAATCCACGTGCCAGGAAAGACAGGAGAGAGGGTCTTGACCCACCAGGACACCAGGAGGCTTCATGGTAGGGGCATCCGTTCCCTGAAGGATGGTGAAGGGAACAAGCAGGCTGGTTCTTATTTAAGAGTTTTGGTTGAGCAAGGTGGATGGCATTTTGTTGACTCGTATTTCTCAGGGCTGGGACTAGGCTGAGGCTAGATAAAAGGACATGCTTCAACTGCAGAATTTATGTATTCATAGGGGGGGAAAAAAAACCCACCTGAATCGTCAAGATAAATACTTTAATGCAGTATTTTTTAAAAATCAGAATAAATGCAGAAAAATCCATGATAAGCAATATATCAAAATTTCGAATGCAGGACTCGCCAGCTCCTGCGCTAGCAGATCCTATCTCTCTTCCCACCCTAATCCCAGCCCTGAAAACTTACTTACAAAGGTAGGCAGTTAGCAGCTGACCTAGTTTGCCAATTTGATTTTTATTCTTTTTTATTTTTTTCTTTCATTAAAATATTATTTACTTGATTACCAAAACTCTTTAGGGCCTCCTTAAATTTCACGCCCAGGAGAATGCCACACTTACTTCATCCTACTTGGGACCCTGGTAGGTAAGGAGTGTAGTAGAATTTTTGAGGGAAAGTACTGATTATAGAAAGATTGTGTGGATTAAGTTGTGTGGAATTAAATATCCCAGTGAAATGAATCGGAAGCAGGCCATCCTCTAAACCCCAGCCTCTTAGACCCTAGGAGGCATGAAATCTCCCCAAGTTAACTACAACTTAGGTTAGCCACTCATTGGTGCCTAAATTCTAGAATGCATGGTATAGATTAAAGTTGACTTCACTGACTGTTAGGTGACTTCTGAAAAGAGGGTGAGAGTACCTCAATCCCCATATCATGCATCATGTCACCTCTCATATGAGCACAGCTGAAGCAATGTTGAAGAACATTCTTCCAGTTGGAGAGAAAGTGATAATTTTAACTCAAATCGAACCTTATTACTTTCTCTAACCCCCTTTCCAGAAAACTATTGCTGTTACAAAGGCTAAGGAAGGCAGGACTGGCTTTTGCTTTCTGCCTTCCCCAGAATGGTGTCCACCAGCTTTTTTTTAGCCAGCCAGTGCTCTCTGAGGCCCAGAGTAAAAGGAAAAAGAAATGGAGTGTAGCAAATTAAAAACCAAAACTCTGCCTTGTTTGCATTTCTAAAAATCAGTCACATGAGCATCTGAAAATAAATATTCCGAACAAAATAGTCATGTTACAAAAAAAGTCCCACCCAGCAAGAATTATTTGGTAGCATAAACTATAAAGAAAATGTTGGGGGATGCCGAGATAGCTCAACAGGTCGAGCACTTACTTGCCTTGCAACCAGAGGTCTGAGGTCCAGGTATGGAATCCTAGCCCCAGCCTGTGCAAACCCATATGCTGAACTTTAGTCCAACTGGTAACCACCAGATGGCAGCAAAGGCTCTCACTTCCCATGAGGGAGGACACCGCCCCCCCCCCCCCCCCCCCCCCCCCCCCCCCCCCCCCCCCCCCCCCCCCCCCCCCCCCCCCCCCCCCCCCCCCCCCCCCCCCCCCCGCCCCCCGTTAGGTTGCCACCCAGCAAGGCCCCACATCCACCTGTGTGGAATAAAACCGTGTCACAACTAATGCTGTACAACTATGGCGAGTTCTGTGGGCCCTCCTTCTCTCTCTCTTTCTCTCAACTCTCAAAACAATAAAAATTTTTTTTTTTTTTTTTTTAATGAAAATGTCTATGGCTCTTGAAAAATATATAGTAGGGGAATGGGAGTAGGGAATAAATATTGGCAGAAAGATCATTTGGACTTACATAGTCATTACACCAAATAAGGACCTACATTAAAAAAAAATATATATATATATATATATATGGCTTGACAATTAAGTTTGCAAACTCATCCTAGAAACAGTACTACATCATTGCTGAATATCACTATAGTCACCTTTGAAGTGCTCACCTTGGGAAGCTATGCACCAACATTGGCATCTAGTCTACTTTTCAAAGAAATTTTGGAACTGTTTTTTTGGAATGGCCATCAGAGCCATCGTTGTATTATCCTTGGTGTCCTGAATGTCATCAAAATGTTTTCCTTTGAATATTTCCTTTATCTTCGGGTAAAGAAAAAAAGCCATTGGGGGCCAGATCAAGTGAGTAGGGAGGGTGTTCCAATAGTTATTTATTTACTGGTGAAAAACTCCCTTACAGACAGTGCTGTATTTATCAGCTGGTGCATTGTTGTGATGCAAGAGCCATGAGTTGTTGGTGAAAATTCAAGTCATTTTTGTCTAATTTTCATGCAGCCTTTCAGCTGCATGAAAACTTAATTGACTGCTTGTCCAGTTGCCTCTGGATTTGGACTGACAGAACTTTTTTGGTTGTAGAGAATTGGATGATTTTCATTGTGCACTTTGTGCACTTTGATGCTTTGTTTCAGGGCTGTATTGGCACACCCATGTTCCATCACCAGTGATCACATGGCCCCAAACATTGTCTTGCCTCTCCAAAAGGTCTTGGCAAACTCAGCCTCTGAAATTCTCATAACGGCATACAAAAACACACAGCAAAAATAATGAATGCCATTCAGCAAGACACCACTATACATTGACACAAATACAGCTGTGAGACACTGATATACCAAGGTTATGAAACCTTACCAAGTTGTTTGTACAGTGCTGCCAACATAAGCACAGGGTGGCAAGTTCGTGAATTTAATTGTCAGACATATATTTAATTGAATACATATATTCAATATGTATTCAGGTTGAAAGAGGTCATGGTACTGCAAAACAATAACATATAAATTCCCATTTGAAAATAAGGATAACTACTCACACTACTACTGCCTTTTTAGAAATTAGGATTAAATTTCTTGATCACTGAAAGGGGCAAGAAATGCCAAGCTGTGTTTGGGAAAGAAAGAAGCAAAGCACTTAGAAGTGACTGGAATAATAATAAAATATACCACAGCAAAGCAAGGAAAGATTGCCTTTTAATTCTGAAACAACAAGCAAAAGTTCAAATCCTATCCACTGAAAGGGCTCTAGGTGGAGGTGTGTGATCCAAGTGGAAAAATCTGGCCCTCAGTGAGTAGACTTTTAATAGGTTTAGTGGCCAACAGGTATCAAATTCAAAAAGGATGTCTTCTGGCTGAAACTCGAGAGCACTTGGGATTACTTCAAGAACAGTTCCACCTGTGGGTTCTTGTCCCTCTCAAAGAGTGACACAGGAGCTCATATGGACAGCAGGGAGGGGCCCATGGAGCAATAGTATGCAACAAACAATAGTCTTTCTGGCCTGCAGTCTGTGATCTGATTGGTGGTGGAGGTGGGGTGGGGGTCATTTGAGTCTTCTTAGTAAATTTCTTTTTCTCTTAACTCAAGCTTGCAGCTCTTCCTGTCAAAGGCAGGGTGGCAGGGTGATGGCTGAAGGTGGAGCACAGAGACAGTGAAGCATGAATCAGGAAAGCGGTATAGATCCACCTGGGGCAAAGGTGCTTTGTGAATTCCTCTGAAGTCAGACTGAAGCTGTAGGTAACTGGTCTGCACTGTGTGCTCACACAGAGTGCCTGAGCTGTAACTTTATCTCCTAACAACATGACTCCAGCAGGCTGGGTGTAGGCTGGGTGCAGGCTGGGTACAATGCACATAGTAGGTTTAGCACCTTTGACTTTTACATTCTTCATCTCACCTTCTCCCAAGAGATTCTAGGGAAAGGTTATCAGAGTTTAAATTGTGCCCCTCACACACACACCAAAAAAAGAAAAGAAAAAAAAAGTTGAAATCCTAACCCCCAGTACCTCAGAATGTGACCTTGTTTGGAAATAAAATGGTGACAGATATAATTAGTTAAGATGAGGTCATGTAGGAGTAAGAAAAGGGTGTTTTTATAAGAAGATGTTCATGTGAAACAGACACACAGGAAAAACGTTATATGATGATGAAGACAGAGATGTCTATGATGCAGCTAACCAAAGAATGTTACCAACAGCCAAGGAATGCCAAAGGGCGACCAAGGACTGGTGAAGGGTTCCCCCGAAGATTTCAGGGGGAGCGTGGCCCTGCTGGTGCATGGAAGACTTCTAGCCTCCAGAACCATGAGGCAATAAACTTTTGATTTCAACTTCTCAATGCGTGGAATGCTATTAGGCAGCTCTAGGAACATAACACAAGGGCCTAACATCAGTGTCCTGTATGGTACTGCAATAGGTACTCAGTACATCTCCATTTACTCACGTTTGGCCAAAAAAGAAAAAGGCCACTGAGTTAACCAAGCTTTCTAAGTAGTCACTTTGCAGATTGAATGTGTGGCAACCCTTAATTATATTTTATTGGGTTGGTACAAAAGTAATTGCAGTTTCGGACCATGAATTTTAAATATATTTTTATTTATTTATTTATTTATTTTTGACAGAGAGAGAGAGAGAGAGAGAGAGAGAGAGAGAGAGAGAGAGATACAGAGAGAGAACTGAACTGGGGGAGCTCCCAGTTCAGCATATGGTTCCACACGGGCCGGGGCCAAGATTCGATCCTTGGTCCCCGGCACTGCAAAGTGAGTGCTTAACCCACTGAGCCATCCTGGCTTCCCCCAGACCATGAATTTTAAATCATAACTAGGCTCAAACACATCTTTATTAATTAAAATGGAAACCATTGCAATCGACATATTTTTGCCAACAACAAATAAGTGTATGTATTCCTATAGTGTAAAAATCTGTGCTTCAGGATTTGACAAACTTAGAAAGCATTTTCTGCCTCTGGCTGGTTGTGGAAGATTTTTCCTGCAAAAAGTTGTCGAGATGCTTGAAGAAGTAGTAGTCTGTTGGCAAGAGGTCAGGTAAATATGGCAGATGAGGTAAAACTTCATAGCCCAATTCATTCAACTTTGAAGCATTGGTTGTGTGACATGCGGTCAGGTGTTGTATAGAAGAATTGAGCCCTTTCTGTTGACCAATGCTGGCTGCAGGCATTGCCGTTTTTGGTGCATCGCATCTATTTGCTGAGCATACTTCTCAGATGTAATGGTTGTACCGGGATTCAGAAAGCTATAGTGGATCAGACTGCAGCAGACCACCAAAGAGTGACCATGATCTTTTTTTGGTACAAGTTTGACTTTGGGAAGTGCTTTGGAGCTTCTTCTCAGTCCAACCACTGAGCTGGTTGTCATATAAAATCCACTTTTCATCTCATGTCACAATCTGATTAAGAAATGGTTTGTTGTTGCTCCAGAGAGTAAGAGAAGACAATACTTCAAAGTGATGATTGTTTTTGATTTTCAGTCAGCTAACAAGGTAACCACTCATTGAGCCTTTTCACCTTTTCAATTTGCTTCCAATGCCGAACGACCACAAAATGGTTGATGTTGAGAACTTCAGCAACTTCTTGTGTCATTGTAAGAGGATCAGCTTCGATAATTGCTCTCAGTTGGTCACTGTCAACTTCCGATGACCGGTCAGTACACTCCTTATCATCAAGGCTCTTGTCTCCTTTGCAAAACTTCTTGAACCACCACTGCACTGTATGTTCGTTAGCAGTTTCTGGGCCAAGTGGGTTGTTGATTTTGTGAGTTGTCGCCACTGCTTTATGACCCATTTTGAATTCAAATAAGAAAATCACTTGAATTTGCTTTTTGTCTAACATCATTTCCATAGTCTAAAATAAATATAAAATATACAGCAAGTAATAAGTCAGTAGCAAAAAAATAAATAAATAAAGCAAGCAATGCACATTAAAATGATATATAACATAACCACATTTTAAAAATAATGTATTCCAATATCAAATGGCAAATTTCAACAATGCAAAAGCTACAATTATGTTTGCACCAACCTAGTACTTAATACAGCTGTATGGTCAACAGCTGTCCAGACTTCACAAAGAACCTTGCATGATCCAATGAAATGTAGCTCAGGACTATTCTACAAAAAGCAACAGAAATGAAGACAGTGAGCCTGATTTTTTGCTTTCTATGTTAGGTACAGTATTTTTTCTTAGGTTGAGAGTGTGAGGTTGGGCCCAGAAAGAAAAATTACTCATACCCTATAACTTTCTTACTTTATTTTACTTTCACCTCATACTTAAAAGATGCAAGGTTGACTGCAAGGATATGATAACTACATTTTTAGTCAACAATATGAAATTTAAACACCATTATTCCCATCCAAATTTGTGAATTTCTAAATTATGGAATTACATGCAGACCTAATAGAAAAATTTGCAAATAAAACAGTTCATCCAAAAGAAAATTCAAAAGGCACAAAGATATTTAAGAGACAGAGGTGTTCTGATTTTTAATAGGAGACATGAAAATTAAAATGACAAGCAACACCCTTTCTCTGTTACCAGTTTATCAAAGATCAGAAAGTTTGGGATGCCAGGATAGCTCAGCAGGTTGAATGCTTGCCTTGCAACCACAGGGTCCAGGGATTGAATCCCGGCACTGGCCCCCATGCAAACCCATATGTTGAGCTGAGGTGCAAATGGTAACATCTGGGATGGCAGCAAAGGTTCTCACCTCCCATGCAGGAGGCCCTCAGTTCAGTTCCTACCCTGCGCGGTCCCACATCCACCTGTGTGGAATGAAACTATATTCCAACTAATGATGTACAACTATGGAGACTGCTCTGGGCCCTCCCCTCCTTCTCTCTCTCTCTTAAAACAATAAAATAAACCATATCTTTGTATACACACACACACACACACACTATATATATATATATATATATATATATATATATATATATATATAAAAGAAAGTTTGACACCATTGCATTGATGAGGTGGAAAAACAGGTGATGCTGATGAGAATGGAAATTGCTACAATCTTTATGGAAAGCATTTCTTTTATCTATGAAAATTGTAAATGCATATATCCCTTGATCCTGCAGTATTACTTCTAGGATTTTTAAAAGTAAACTTTACTGTTTAGAGAAGTTTTAGGTTCACAACAAAATTGAGGGAAGGTAACATAGATTTCCCACATGCCCCTGCTCAGCACATGCATAGCCTCCCTCACTATCAACATACCCGCCAGATGGGACATTTGTTACAGTCAGTGAACCTGTATTGACATATCATTATTCAAAGTCCATATATTACATTGGGATCACTCTTGGTGGTGTACATTCTATGGGTTTTAACAAATGTATAATGACATGTATCCACCATTTTAGGACTACAGAGAGTGTATCCCCTGTGCTCTGCCTGTTCATCTCTCCCCACCTCAACCCCTGCAACCAACCACTGTCCTTATTCCTGTCTCCATAGTTTTCCCTTTTCAGAAGGTCATATAAGTGGAGCCACACAGTATGAAGCCTTTTCAGATTGGCTTCTTTCACTTATAACGTGCATTGAAGTTTCCTCCATGTCTTTTCATGGCCCAACAGCTCATTTCTTTTTAGCAATGAATAATATTCCACTATCTGATGGACAACGATCATTTATTTATCCCTTTTCCTACTGAAGGACATCTTGGTGGCTTCCAAGTTTTTTTTTTATTGTTAAATTTATTGGAATGACATTGGTTGATAACAATTACATTGTTTCCAGGTGTACAATTCTACATTACATTGTCTATACATTGCATTATGTGCTCACCACCCAGAATCAGCTCTTCTTCCATCCCCATACATTAGATGCCCAGTCCCTACTCCCACCCCCAGCTCTTCCACCCACTTCCCCTCTTACCCTCAGGTAAACACTAAACTATTGATTGTGTCCATGAGTTTTTGTTTCTTTGTTACTTTGTTTTATATTCCATTTATGAGCGAGATCATATATTTCTTGATTCTTTCAGTCTGACTTATTTCGCTTAATAAGATGTTTTCAAGGTCCATCCATGTTGTCACAAATTGCTGTGTTTCATCTTTTCTTATTGCTGAAGAGTATTCCATTGTAAAAAATGTACCACTTCTTTATCCAGTCATTTATCAAAGGACACTTTGGTTGTTTCCACGACTTGGCCACCATGAACAGTGCTGCAATGAACATTGGAGTACATGTATCTTTGTGGATTAAGGTTTTCAGGTTTTTTGGGTAGATACCCAGTACAGGGATTGCTGGGTCATATGGCAATTCCATTCCTAGTTTTTTGAAGAATCTCCATACTGCTTTCCATATTGGTTGTACCAATTTACATTCCCACCAGCAGTGTATGAGGGTTCCTTTTTGTCCACAGCCTCTCCAGCACTTGTTACTCCTTGTCTTGTTGATGATAGCCATTCTAATAGGGGTGAGGTGGTATGTCATTGTGGTTTTAATTTGCATTTCCCTAATTGAGCATTGTTTCATGTATCTGTTGGCTGTTTATATGTCTTCATGGGAGAAGTGTTTGTTTAGATCTTCTGCCCATTTTTTAATTAGATCCTTTTTTTGTTGTTGTTCTTATTGTTGGTGCGTTGTATGAGTTTTTTATATATTCTAGATATTAGCCCCTTATAAGAGGCATTGTTTGCAAATATTTTCTCCCATTCGGTTGGTTTCCTTTTCACTTTGTTGGCAGTGTCCTTTGCTGGGCAGAAGCTTTTCAGTTTGATATAGTCCCATTCGTTTATTTTTGCTTATACTTTCCTTGCCTGTGTGGTCAAGTTCATAAAGTGCTCTCTGAACTCAAGGTCCATAAGTTCAGTACTGATGCTTTCTTCTATGCACTTAATTCTTTCGGGTCTTATGTGGAGGTCTCTAATCCACTTTGAGTTAATTTTGGTATATGGTGACTGTTCACAGTCCAGATTCATTCTTTTGCATGTGGTTTTCCAATATTCCCAGCACCATTTACTGTAGAGGCTTTCTTTTCTCCATTGTATTATTTTTTGCTCCTTTGTCAAAAATTATCTGTCCATGTTTTTGTGGGGTTATTTCTGAGTTTTTTATTCTGTTTCATTGGTCTGTATGTCTGTTTTTCTGCCAATACCAAGCTGTTTTGATTATTGATACTTTGTAGTATAGACTGAAGTCAGGGAGCATGAGGCCTCCAGCTTTTGGTTGGCCTCTTTGGTTGTTCTGTATGAATCTGATAATTTTTTTTTTTTAAATCTGTTTCTTTAAAGAATGTCTATGGGATTTTTATTGGAATTGCATTGAATCTGTATATTGCTTTGGGTAATATGGCCATTTAACTATGCTGATTCTCCCAATCCATGAACACATTGTATCTTTCCATTTTTTTCAATTTTTTTAATAGTGTCTTACAGTTTTCTGTGTATAAGTCCTTCACCTTCTTTGTTAAGTTTATTCCTAAGTATTTTATTCTTTCTGTTTTATTCTTAAACGGTATTGTTTTCTCATTTCTTTTTCTGAATTCCGTTGTTTGTATATAAAAATGCTGTGGATTTTGGTACATTGATTTTGTATCCTGCAACTTTACTATATTCATTTATTATTTGTAATAGTTTTTTTTTTAAAGATTTATTTATTGTTTTTGACAGAGAGAGAGAGAGAGAGAGAGAGAGAGAGATACAGAGTCAGAGACAGAGAGAAGGGGGAGGGCCCAGAACAGTCTCCATAGTTGCACATCACCGGTTTTTCCACATAGTTTCATTCCACAGATGGGCAGGGCTGCACAGGGCAGGAACTGGGCCGGGGTCTTCACCCTGGTGAGAACTGAACTGGAGGCACTCCCCAGTTCAGCATATGGATTCACACGGGCCAGGGCCAAGATTTGATCCTCGGTCCCCAGGGCTGCAAAGTGAGCGCCTAACTCACTGAGCCATCCCGGCTTCCCTGTAATAGTTTTCTGATGGAGTCTTTAGGGTTTTCTATATAAAGGATCATGTCATCTGCAAAAAGTGACAGTTTAACTTCTTCATTCCAAATTTGGATGCCTTTTATATTTTTCTCCTGCCTGATGACTCTGGCTAGAACTTCCAGTACTATATTGAATAGCAGTGGTGACATGGGTCATTCCTGTGTTGTTCCTGATTTTAGAAGGTTTCATTTTTTCCCCATTCAGTATGACATTCACTGAGGGTTTGTCATATATGTCCTTTATTATGTTGAGGTACTTTCTTTCTACACACATTTTATTAAGTGTTTTGATCATAAATGGATGTTTTATCTTGTCAAATGCTTTTTCTGCATCAACTGATATAATCATATGGTTTATAACTTTTATTTTGTTTATGTGGTGTATCACATTGATAGATTTGTGTGTGTTGAACCATCCTTGTACCCCTAGGATGAATCCCACTTGATCGTGATGTATAATCTTTTTAATGCATTGTTATATTTTATTTGCTAGTATTTTATTTAGAATTTTTGCATCAGTGTTCATCAGGGATATTGGTTTATAGTTTTCTTTTTTTGTGATGTCCTTATCAGGCTTTGGTATTAAGGTAATGTTGGCCTCATAGAATGAGTTGGGAAGTATTGCCTCTTCTTCAATTTTTGGGGAAAGTTTAAGAAGGATAGGTGTTAATTCCTCTGAATGCCTGCTAACACACGTTAGTGAGACCATCTGGTCCTGACTCTTGCTTTTGGGGAGGTGTTGGATGATTGTTTCAATTTCCTTACTGTTGATTGGTCTGTTTAGGTTATCCAGTTCTTCTTGATTCAGTCTAGGTAGGCTATATGTTTCTAAAACCTTGTCCATTTCTTCTAAGTTGCAAAATTTGGTGGCATATAGCCCTTCATAGTATTCTTGTATAATCCTTTGTATTTCTGTGGTATCAGTTCTAATTTCCTTTCATTTCTAATTGTGATTATTTATGTGTTTTCTCTTTTTCCCTTGGTGAGCCTTGCCAGGGGTTTGTCAATTTTATTAATTTTTTCAAAGAACCAGCTCTTTGTTGCATTAATTGTTTCTATTGTTTTTCTATTCTCTATTTCATTTAGTTCTACTTTAATTTTTATTATTTTCTTCCTTCTGCTGGCTTTGGGTGTTTTTCTGTTCTTTTTCTAGTTCTTAAAGATGTGATATTAGGATATTTACTTGTGATTTTTCTTGTTTCTTGAGAAAGCCTGTAGTGATATAAATTTCCCTCTTACTGTTTTTGCTGCATCCCAGTAATTTTGGTATGTTGTGTTTTTGTTGTTGTAAGGAATCGACACGAGAAATCGAGTGGCTAATCAAATGCGAGCCTTTATTGGGAGTGCTCCCGGGTGAGGTTCACCGGCCCTGAAAAGGGGATTGGAGGAGTGGGTGGTGGGGAGGAGGAGCCAAGGTCTCAGGGGGTTCAGTGAGAGAAGAGCATTCAGATTCAAAGGGGGCCTTGGAGATAGGAGTCTCCTTGGCCAGAAGGAGTTGGCTGGTGGAACAAGAGGTACAGAGAGAGGGACGGGGAAAAGGACAGGAGCGCAAATCCCAGAATGTCATGAACATAGGAAACCTCCAACAATTTGCCAGTCCTGAGGCAGTAATTATCGAGATCTGTGAGGATGTTGAAAGCAAAAGTCCCTTCGGGTGGCCAATGAGACTGATTGTCCAGAGGATATTGGGACCAGACCCGAGTGGAGAGGAATAGGAGCCGTCTGTGGCGGAGTTTCCCAGAGAGTCCAAGTTTGGCAAAGTTAGTGAGGAGACACCCCAGGGGCGTCTTCGGGTCAGATTTGGACTCGGTGTTACCCATGGCTAACCAGTCTCAGAGTGGCGAGAGAGAGAGACAGGCATCCCTGATCCCTGGTCTCTGGCCACGAACGGAAATGGAGAGGTGCCTCAGACTTGTGAGTTCACCTCGCTGAGTGAGCAGGCGAGTGGAATGGATGTCTCCAAGATCACCCGGGCTCGGAAGGAAGATGGAGGGGGTCCCTGACGTGGATGCAGTTGAGGACAGGGAGCCCAGAGGGTCTGAGGACCGGTAGGCCAGGGAAAGGAAGGACTTACCCTACGACGGCCAGATCAAGTGCCTGGTCAGCAGCCCCTGGTCATTCCCAGAAGGGAGAGGAGCAGCTCACGCGGTGACCCATGGAGTCTAAGAGATCCTCCCAGGTTTTGGCACCAAATGTAAGGAATTGACACAAGAAACTGAGTGGCTAATCAAATGTAAGACTTTATTGGGAGCGCTCCCGGGTGAGGTTCGCCACCCCAGAAAAGGGAATTGGGGCCAGAGAAGTCGCGCCTTGGGAAGGGAGTGAGTAGGTTTTTAGGGTCCTGGGGTGGGAGAGAAGCAGATAAGGCAGAGAGCGGCAGCCGTTTGAAAAGTCCCTTCAATCCCATTTGTCGTAGCCTGTTCTCCTGGGGAAAAGTCTGTTTGATCCCGTTTGTCTGGGGAAAAGTCTCTTTGCTGCATCCTGTTTGCCCAGGGTCCCGAGGCTCACCGTCCTTACAGTTGTCATTTGTTTCTTTTTATTTTCTTTCTTTTTTTTTTTTTTCTTAACTGAACCGGGGGCCTTACCGCATTCGGGAAGCACACCCCAGTTCAGCATGTGGGTCCGCCTGGGCCGGAGCCGGGATTCAATCCTCAGTCCTTGGGGCTTCAAAGTGAGCGCTTAACCCGCTGAGCCATCCCAGCTTTCCCATCATTTGTTTCTATGTAGTTTTTTAATATCTTCTTTTATTTCTTCTTTGATCCAGTCAGTTTTTAAATAAGATTTTGCTTAATCTCCATGTATATGTGGTTTTCTCTGCTTTCTTTTTGTAGTTGATCTCCAATTTCAAAGCTTTGTGATTGTAGAATACAGTTGGTATGATTTCAATCTTCTTAAATTTGCTGAGGTTATCTTTGTGTCCCAGCATGTGGTCTATCCTTGAGAATGTTCCCTGTACACCAGAAAAGAATGTATAGTCCTGTGTTGTAGGATGAAATATCCTGTAAATGTCAGCTATGTCCAGTTGCTGTAATGTATCATTTAAAACTGATATTTCTTTGTTTATTTTCTGTTTGGATGATCTGTCCATGGCTGTCAATAGGGTGTTTAAGTACCCTACTATAATTGTGTTTTTGCCAGTTTGTCCTTTTAGATCTGTTAGTAGTTGCTTTGTAAATTTTGGTGCTTCTTGGTTGGGGGCATATATATTAATGAGTGTAATATCTTGTTTTATTGTCCCCTTTATCATTATGAAATGTCCATCTGTCTCTTGTTATCTCTTTGATCCTGAAGTCTGCTTCATCAGATATAAGTATGGCTACACCTGATTTTCTCTGGGTGCCATTTGCTTGGAGTGTTTTTTTCCACCCTTTCTCCTTGAGTCTGTGTTTGTCCTTGTGGCTGAGGTATGTCTCTTGTAGGAAGCTTAAGGTTGGTTTCTGTTCTTTAATCCAGTGTGCTACTCTGTGTCTTTTCATTGGTGAGTTCAGTCCATTTACATTTAGGATGATGATTGATATATAAGGATTTCCTACAGCCATTTTATCTTTTGTTTACTGGTAGCTCTTTTTTTTTTTTTTTACTGCTTCTTTGCTTTTTTATTCCTATCAGTTATTTTAGTTTGATGTTGTTTATGACTGTTTTCTGTTTTCTCTTCTTTTATTGTAATGTGTCCCCATTCTAAGTTCTTTTTCAGTGGTTACCATAAACTTTATGTAAAAGAAAATTTCACATATGCAGTGGTTCCTTTTCTTAAGGATGTTTCTTACCTCCATTCTCTCTGGAAATTTAAACCTTTACTTTCTCTGCTTTTATGTTTTTTTTTTTGTTCCAATTTATCCCTATTTATTTTTACTTTTTGTTTTGGGTCTAAACACTTCCTTCAATATTTCTTGAAATGTTGAACTTGTGCTGGAGAATTCCTTTAGCTTCTGTATATCTGAAAATGTCTTTATTCCTCCTTCATATCTAAAGGATAACTTTCCTGGGTACAGGATTCTTGGCTGGTAATTTTTCTCCTTTAATATTTTGAATACTTTGTTCCATTCCTTTCTGGCTTGTAGAGTGTCTATTAAGAAATCTGCTGATAGTCTGATAGGCTTTCCTTTATAGGTCATGGTGCTCTTTTTTCTGGCTGCCTTGAGGATTCTTTCTTTGTCTTTGACCTTTGACATCTTCAGTACAATGTGCCTTGGAGAGGGTCTGTTAGGATTCAAGTACAGTGGCATCTCGGTTCACGAACTTAATTCGTGAACTGACTCTGGTCGCGAACCGAATTGGTCGTGAACCGAGGCACAGTTTCCCATAGGGTTCAATGTAAATCCGGTTAATCCGTTCTGACCTTTTTTTTCGGTTTCTGAAGCACAAAAAATATGAACCAAATTACAATACACATTAGTACAGTATAGTAATGTAGAAAGAGAGAACACTAACCTTGCTTGAGATGACTTCTGGCATGGAGGAAGGCAGGTGGGAGGCGGTTATTGTTTGGAGGGAGAGTCCCCCTCCATAAGGACATCAGGGGGGGTCTCCTTCAGGGGTTTCCTCTCTCCTTTGTCTCCTAGTTGCAGGCTCAGTTTTGCTAAAAAATCTGTCCAATGTCACTTGTCTTTTCCTGTGCTGCATAACCCTCCGGAAATGAGAGACCACATTATCATTCATGAGATTTAACACTCTGTTCGTGACAGTTATGTTGGGGTGGTGCTTTTCAAAAAAATCATGGCACTCATGCCATTTTTGCATAATGGATTTTATGGCATCACTGCTAACCTCCTCCCTTTCTTCCTCTTCCTCAGTGGAATGCTCCTCAAGAAGTGC